>MCJB01051130.1:34270-145647 GCA_002018475.1 Nicotiana obtusifolia | reverse complement strand
TATAGACATGTACATTACTTGCATATTATCATTTTGCACTAGGAAAGAGTATTTTCAAGTTATTGTTTACCTCGCAAGGACGTTTCTCCTTTCAATGCGTTCTGCGTTCCCTCGGCATCCTCATTATCTCCATTCTGGAACAGGTACGGATATTTAGATTTCATCTCTTTCTCTGCTTCCCATGTTATTTATTCCGTATGTTTGTTCCTCCATAATACCTTGACGGAAACTATATCTTTTGTTCTTAGCTTGCGGACTTGTCGGTCTAGTATAGCCATCGGTACTTCTTCATATGATAGGTCCTCTGTAACCTGCACATCTTTGATGGGGACGGCCCGAGAAGGATCTCTGATGCATTTCCTTAACATGGATACATGAAATACCGGATGGACAAATTCCAGTTCGGATGGCAATTTTAACTCATAAGCCACACGTCCAACTCGTCGAAGGACTTTATACGGACTGATATACCTTGGACTCAGTTTACCTTTCTTCCCGAAGCGCATGACACCCTTCATTGGTGAGACTCTCAGGAACACCCAATCACCAACCTGAAACTCTAAATCATGGCGTCGGACATCAGAGTAGGACCTTTGCCTGCTTTGCGCCGTCTTCAGTTGCTCTTGTATCACTTCACCTTCTCAATGGCTTGGTGAATCAAGTCTGGCCCATATAATTTTGTCTCACCGACTTCGAACCATCCAACTGGTGACCTACATCTCCTCCCGTACAGTGCCTCGTACGGAGCCATTTTAATGCTGGAGTGGTAGTTGTTATTGTAGGCAAACTCTATGAGTGGAAGATGGTCATCCCAACTCCCCTTGAAATCCAAGACACATGCCCGTAACATATCTTCAAGCGTCTGAATGGTACGTTCAGCCTATCCGTCAGTTCGAGGATGAAATGCTGTGCTGAGGTTCACCTGTGTACCCAAACATTTCTGAAAAGACTTCCAAAAGTTAGCCGTAAATTGAGATCCTCGGTCTGATATAATAGACACCGGCACACCATGAAGTCTAACAATCTCCTTAATATACAGCCTTGCATAGTCTTCAACTGTATAAGTTGTCTTAACTGGCAGAAAATGAGCACATTTTGTGAGTCGGTCAACTATCACCCAGATGGAGTCAAACTTATGATGAGAGCGAGGTAATCCAGTAATGAAATCCATATTAATCACCTCCCATTTCCAGGTCGGAATCTCTATATCCTGAAGCAACCCACTTGGTTTTTGATGTTCTATCTTTACCCGTTGACAATTGGGATACTGGGCTACAAATTCTGCAATAGACTTCTTCATGCTATCCCACCAATACTGCTCCTTGACATCATGATACATCTTTGTCGAACCGGGATGGATGGAATATCGGGACTGATGAATTTCCTTTATGATCTTCTCTCGCAACCCGGCCACATTAGGCACACATAATCGACCTTGGCATCTACCCTGCTGAATGCCTTCTCTCAATTGTATCAAGGTGGGATCTTCATATTGTCGTGCTTTTACCTCAGTTACCAGAGATGATTCGGATGTATTATGTACAGTAACACCTCTATCCTCAGAGTCTAATAATCTGACTCTCATATTGGCTACCTGATGAAGTTCCCTAGTCAATCCCCATTTACCTGCTTCAATATGCACTAAGCTTCCCTTTGATTTAGGGCTGAGTGTATCTGCTACAACATTGTCTTTACCAGGATGATACAATATTTCGACGTCGTAGTCTTTCAGCAATTCGAGCCAACGTCGTTGTCTCAAATTTAACTCTTTCTGACTAAAGATGTACTGCACACTTTTGTGATCTGTGTAGATATCAACATGGACACCGTATAGATAGTGTCGCCATATCTTCAAAGCATATATTACTGCAGCCAATTCCAAATCATGGGTTGGATAATTCTTTTCATGCTTCTTCAATTGTCTCGAAGCATAAGCAATCATTTTCCCATGCTGCATCAATACACATCCCAAACCTATGCCGGAGGCATCACAATATGCCACATAACATTCAATTCCTTCAGGAAGGGTGAGAACTGGAGCAGATGTTAATCGATTCTTCAGCTCCTGAAAACTCCGTTCACAAACATCAGACCATTGGAATTTGGTAGCTTTCTGGGTTAGCTTAGTTAATGGTGCCGATATAGAAGAAAACCCTTCTACAAACCGCCTATAATATTCTGCTAGCCCCAAGAAGCTACGGACTTCTAATGGCGTTGTAGGTCTCGGCCAATTCTTGATTGCATCGATCTTTTGAGTATCGACACTAATACCTTCGTCAGATATTACATGGCCTAGGAATGCTATTGAGTTTAGCCAAAACTCACATTTGGAGAGCTTTGCATATAACTTGTGTTCCCGAAGGGTCTGCAATACAATCCGCAAGTGACCCATATGTTCTGCTTCTGAACGGGAATACACTAGAATATCATCAATGAATACAACCACGAATACATCAAGATAAGGCCTGAATACAGTATTCATGAGATCCATAAAAGCTACCGGGGCATTTGTTAGCCCAAACAACATTACTAGAACTCAAAATGCCCATATCTTTTTCGGAAGGCTGTTTTTGGGATATCCTTCTCCTTGACTCTCAACTGAAAATACCCTGAACATAGGTCAATCTTGAAAAAATATTTGGCACCCTGAAGTTGGTCAAACAGGTCGTCAATCCTTGGAAGTGGATATTTATTCTTTATAGTGACCTTGTTCAACTGTCGATAATCGATACACATCCTCAACGACCCGTCTTTCTTTCGTACAAACAAGACTGGCGCACCCCAAGGTGAAGTGCTAAGCCTAATGAAGCCTTTATCCAGTGAGTCCTTCAACTGTACTTTCAACTCTCGCAATTCTGCTGGGGCCATTCTATATGGAGGGATAGAAATCGGGTGAGTATCAGGCAACACATCAATGCCAAACTCAATCTCCCTCTTAGGAGGAAGACCTGGGAGTTCATCTAGAAAGACGTCTAGAAATTCATTAACTACGGGAATTGATTTTAGAATAGGTGACTTCGCCTCCACATCCATCACACGAACGACATGATAGATGTAACCCTTTGAGATCATCTTCCTTGCCTTAAGGTAGGAAATAAACCTACCTTTCGGCGTAGCAATGTTCCCTTTCTATTCAATGATGGGTTCAGTAGGAAATTGAAGTCTAACCATCTTCGTATGACAATCAACATTTGCATAGCATGATGCCAACCAATCCATTCCCATTATTACATCAAAATTAACCATTTCTAACTCAATTAAATCTGCCGAGGTTTGACGACTACAAATCGTCACAGTGCAACCTCTATATATTCTTATAGCAATCACAGATTCCCCTATCGGAGTGGATACCGTAAAGGGTTTGCTTAGCGATTCAGGTTTGATGCCAAACTTATCAGCCACAAGGGGTGTAACATATGATAATGTAGATCCGGGGTCAATCAATTCATATACATTACAAGAAAGCACTGATAATATACCTGTAACGACATCCGGAGACGACTCAAGATCCTGTCGACCTGCTATAGTATATATTCGATTCTGAATACCACCCGAACTCGGTACAACACCTTTGCCTCTGCCACGATCTGCTGGCTGCTGAAAACCCTGTGCTGGAGGTCGAATTGATAAGGAAGAACCAAACACAGATCCAGTCAGCTGAGCCATACCACCATTTCTTCTACTAGGACAATCCCGCATCATATGGCCAGGCCGTCGGCAAAAATAACATGCATCAGAACCTCGACGGTACGGTCCAAGGTGGGCCTTGCCGCACTGATTATAACGAGGTATTGGGGATCTCGTCTGACTAGCATCCCTATGATGCTTTTAGCCTGATGCCCGCGAACTCTGACCTGTACCCGAATGAGTAAGTCGATCATATCGAGGTCTCTGAAACTGTGGAGGGGCACTAGCTACAAGTGGTGCCGAACTCCTCGAAGACTGGGGTCTTACACTACTTCTGGAGTCACCAGAATACCCTGCAAATCTCGTTCTCTTATGCTGGCTCTTATCCTACTCCTTGTCTGCCCTTTGCTGGCGTTTACGATCCTCTATGGTCTAGGCATAAGCCTGAATACGGGAGATATCCATGCCCTCTATCAAGGAAGCTGTCGTGCATTCATTTATTAAATGTGGTCCCAATCCGTTCACGAGCAAATGAACCCTATCGCTCATCTCGGCCACCATATTGGGAGCATACCTTGCCAGAGAATCAAACTGTATGCTATACTCCCGCACACTCATGTTACCTTGTCTAAGGTTCAGGAATTTGTGAGCTCTGGCTCGTCGTACCTCAACTGGCTGGTAGTGACAAAGAAAGGCCTCAGAAAATTCATTCCACACAGGTGGGGAAGCATTCGGACCCTTGGATCTTTCCCAACTATCACACCAGAAGACTGCTAAATCCCGTAACCGATAAGAAGCCAACTCTACTGCCTCCGTGTCACTAGCATGCATAACCCGCAGGGTGCGGTGTATCTGATCAATGAAAGTCTGCGGGTCCTCCTTGGGATCAGACCCGGTAAACACTGTAGGATCAAGATTAATAAAATCTCGAACTCTCGTACTAACCGGTCCATCAGTAGCATCGGTGTTCTGCCTCTGAGCCTGAGAAGCTACCAAGCTAGTCAACAATTGTACTGCAGTCCGCAAATCCTGGTCTGTAGTACCAGATAAAGGAACTGGAGATGCTGGGTGGCTTCTGATATCCTCTGGGGAAGGAGGAGTAGAAGAGGTCCGAGAAGGCATCTCACTCTGAGGCTCACTTTGGCCTTCCCTAACTTGGGGCACCTGACTGGTACCCTCACCCGCATTTGTATCAAGCCGTCTATTACTCGTTTGCTTTCTAGTCAAAGTCCTCGCTGAATGAAAAACAAGGCAAATGTTAGAAATGAATACTTACATCTCAGCTCTACGCACGATCTAGATTTAGAAAGAAGGTAAAATTCCTAAATGTCAGGCAGCCTCCTGATTATAAAATGTGGCACGCTACACACCCATAATCAGGACTATACTAGACACGGCTCATAGATAATCCCTAGGACACGACCTGCTCTGATACCAAGTTTTTCACGACCCAAGCCGGAGGACCGCGACCGGCACCGGACCCTACTCAACGGGCATCGGCGTACCCTTTATCTAACTTTCCTTATTATCTATAAGGCTTGACATACACATACAATCCCGAACAATAATCGTAATGACTGAAATAGCATTCCATGATATGAACATGCTTATATACATAATATGGCCAACAAAGCTTCAATACAAGACTATACAACAAATACATACGTTTGCCGACACGGCAATTCAACTGTACATAAGTCAACCCAACACTTGTCTATGCATAAACTGACACTTGTCTATGAGCCTATACAAGAACATAAATAATGCAACTTATGTCGGGATAGGGCCCCGACATGCCCATAATGCCTATAACAAAATGCATACCAAGTATGTGGCAAGTATGAAGGATGGATCTCGCCAAATATCCGCTGAACTGGATAGCCTACTGTGGTGGAGGAGCTTCGTCTATCTGTCTATCGGGACCTGTAGCACGACATGCAGCGTTCATAAATAAAGGACGCCAGTACGAATAATGTACTGAGTATGTAAGACAGGAAACATAATATAAGAACAATAATAAGCATTAGGATAAGGAACATACAACCTATACCATCTGAATGCCTCATAGGGCGACTAACCGTGGCCTGCCTGTCGTGCATATGCATATATATATATATATATATATATATATATATATATATATATACAAATTCTCTTTAAAATCATCATATACATACGCCTTTGTAGCCTCATCATCATCATACCCAACTGTACAGTGGTTGCACAATAAGTGCCATCGCCCGACCGACCATAACGTGGCTTCGTGTCTATATAGTTGCACAATAGGTGCCAACGCCCGGCCGCCTATAGTGCGGCTCGGTGTAGTAAAACATATACAATGCATGCTGGACTCATATGAATCATATTTTCATGGCGACGTAAGGTCGAAGAGCTAACAACACATCAATCCTCCCATAAGAGGGGAAACAATAAAAAGCACTCCTAGCTTCTAAGGATAGAGTATCTTTAAGGGCTCGTACGTTCATTGTATTTGTATAATTGGAGTCATGCGAAAAAAAGAACGGTATAGTATTACATACCTGGTATATACTGCACCGATTTCAAGCTACGCAACTGTTACAATTCCTTATTCCTTAGTCTACAAATAAAGAACAATTCAATTGTTACTCTCTAAGCGTTATAGTCATTATTAACCACAATCCCTAAATTCATATGGTGTTTCTCCACACTCTTCTTCTTCTAAAACTTCACAAACATAGTAATAACGCATGCAGCTCAACAACAACCCAAAACAACCATAATCCATTCCATTAACAGTAATTAACTTGGACCCATGGCTCCCAGTTATCATGTCATGAGTTCTTGCATGCATAGAGTGAATTATCAAGAATTCCCAAAAAAGAATGTATAAGGAAAGTAGTAACTCACCTTGCATGTTTGGTAACTCAGCCCTTCTTCCTTGGTTCTTCAATTTCTAGGTCTCATTCCCAATTAGGGCTTGAAAGAGAGAGAATCAGTTGGGCTTTTCCCTTAATTCCTCAATCTTCAGATTTCTCCCCCAATTAGAACTTGAAAGAGGGAGAAATTTGTTAAGCTTTGTGTGGGATTTTGGAAAAAGAGGTCGCAGGTGGTTTCTCTTGGCTGTGGGTTTCAGAAAAATGAAGAAAGAACTGGTCTAGGCCCCTTTTATAGGTCTGTCAATAAGTGACACACGTGTCTGACATCTTCACATCTGCGACCGCATTTATGTCGCATAACCAACATGCGGTTTGCATTGTGGACGGGAACCGTGGCCCAGAAATCTGTCACATTATGCGACACAGGAGGTCAGGTTTGCGGTCCGCATTTTTAACAATTGGACCGCATACTGGCCACATTCCTGACATTGATTTCAGCCCAGAAATCTGTTTCATATTGCGATTCCAGTGTCACGTATGCGACCCGCATAGCAGAAATGCGATCGCATAGTCGACCGCATTTCTGACATTACTCTTAGCCCAAGTCTCTGTCTTGGTCTGCGATTTCGTTGTTGGATATGCGGTCCGCATGTGGCTTTTGCGGTAGCATATCCAACTTCCCGAAGCCCTCTGCTTTTTTTCTTAACTTTTTAGACTCTTTTTCGGTTCTTAGGCTCTCTATATATATACTATCTTACAGCGTAATCTAACATATGAAATTATGGGTTGTAATAGCATGCACATGATCAATGAATATCAATTTCATACTCGTGGACAGGAATGAGTGACATGCTAAAGTGTATGCATGAGCAAAGTATGCTGTCATAGCTTAAATCAGGAAATTTCATCGTGAAAGTAGCAATTATCAGGTTCAATAAGGAGATTAACCTCTATGTAACCTCAAACATTATTCAAATACCTCAAAAAAGGGTTACAAATATAAGAAACATTACAGCATGAAGCTTAGCGATTAATTCACGTTATATCAGAGCCTAAGCAATACCCCGAGCATGAATAGTACCCTGGTGCACGCACATAGGCCCGACCCCAGACAGGTGCGCCACCCATAGCACGCAGCTGTCACAAATAACTTAGGCAACTAGCTCCTGAACCAAGTTTAGGTAACAAACTTATTCCATGCAAGCCAAATCAATACTCTAAGAAGCCCTTCCTACGACAATCAACCTCTAGGCGGCTTGAATCTAGCTAAAATAACTTAATAATATAAATATAAGCCATAAGAAACAATCTCAAAATATAAAGTTAAGATCTTGGTTTAATTATGCAAAATCAACCCAAAAGTCAACCCCAGAACCGCACCCCGAAACCCGACAAAACTCACAGATTGCAAACACTCATTCCAATATGAGTCCATCTAATTCCAACCTCAAATCAACCCTCAAATCATCATTTTTCACTCTCCAAAATTATAATAAAAGAACTCTCAAATCCCACCTTTAATTCACATAAATTAGGTGTAATAATCTATGGATAATCAATATCTAACACCAAAATCAAGTAAGGATTACTTACGGCTTCATTTATTTTGAAAAGCCCACCAGAAATTGTCGCCAACTGACACTTGGCCACATCCGTGGCTCCATTTCTGCAGAGAGAAGTCCACATCTGCAATCCTTACTTAGTTACCCGACCTCCCGCTTATGCGGACACCCAGTCACACCTGGGGCTTCACTTCTACACCCAAACTGCCACATCAATAGTCACAACTCCTAGCCACCTCCTTTGCATCTCCGCCCAATAATTCCGCAGATGTGTACCCTCCTCTGCAGGTGCAATTTCACCAGACCTGCCAACCTTCAACCAAGTTTTGCCACCTCCTGGGAGGTCCAAAACCCACCCGAGCCCCTCGGGTCCCCATCCAAACACACCAACCAATCCCAAAATATAACGCAGACCTACTCGAGGTCTCTAATCACATAAAGAAACATCAAAAAATCATGAATCGCACCTCAATTCAAGTTAAGGTACTAATCAACTTCCAACCGCCAAAACTCATGCCGAACCACATCAAATCAACTCTGAGTAATCTCAAATTTTCCATGTAAGTACTAGTTGACACAAGAGACCTATTCCGACTCCTAGAACCATAATCTGAATTCGATATAATCAAAGTCAACTCTTAGTCAAACATGTCAATCGTCCAAATCTTCAATTTACTAACCTTTGCCAATTCAAGACAAAACAACTTAGGAACCTCTAACTCCAAATCTGGACATACGCCTAAGTTCAAAATCACCATATGAAGCTATTGGAAGCATCAAAATACCATTCTTGAGTCATCTGGTGGTCTAACTCCGATCAGCTTCTACAACTTAAGCATCTAATCTTGGGACTAAGATTCCCAATTCAATCCAAAACTTCCTCGAAACCAAACCAACCATCCCCGCAAGTCACATAATCACAAATACACATATGTAAAGCTTCTAACAAGAGAAACGAAGTTAAAATACTCAAAACGACCGACCGCGTCGTTACATTCATGCTCTGGAAACTCCAACATATGTGGTAATAACTATATAAATGGATATTCAAAAAGAATAAAGAGGGAACTTATGCTCTTACTTAGGAAAAGTTTAAATGTATACAAAACGAGTTGATGAATTTGTGTGTGAATTCATTCTTTACAATGCGTCACCCTCATTCCATATATAAAAATTTTTAAGCTCGAAGTTCTTATGTAATCTTCCAACTGATGAATCAGCTCTCACTACATGAGTAGATCATTGTGGAATTTCACGTCCCATAGCATAGCAGTCTTATCTACAAAAATATCCCAAAAGGCTAGTCATATCCCACAAATTGTCACATTCTAAAACTAGATGCTTTCACTCCAAAATTACCTTCCAACTTTAGGTGTCACGACTCAATTTATCCTATAGACCGTGATGGCGCCCAACGTCACTACTAGATAAGCCAATAGTGACCTAACTATGTGATTACTCCTTTTAATAGGTTTCCAAGTATTTAAACTCCATTTGTTAAGAGATTTAAGAAGTAGAAGATTTAATAAATAAAACGAAAGCAACGGAGTGCAATCACAAATATCTAAATATTCCAAAAACAATAAAGTCTACTAGAGTGTGTGCCAAGACCAGGTGACGCAAGTATATGAACACTAGTAGAATATACAGAACTCTAACTACTGTCTGAAATAAAATAGATAGAAAATAAGTACAAAAAAAAGGCTCTAGGTGCTCCAGATCTCACCACTAGGCCTCAGGGTATTGGGGATGCACACCGGTGTGACCGCCAGATGCACCTGCCTCAGATCCTGCACGATTAGTGCAGAAGTGTAGCGTGAGTACATAAATTACATGTACCCAGCAAATATCAAGTCTAACCTCGAAGAATAGTGAAGAGGGGTCGACATCAACACTTATGATGGGCTAACAGTAAAGAAATATAGAATTCTAAATGAGCATGGGTTATGTAAATAATAATAATAATAATAATAACTCAATAACAATTAGAAAGTAAATAATTCTTTCACACATGGTAAGTTCCAATTAAATTTCTGTCTTATATAATTTTTGCCTCTCAAGCCAGGAAAAGATATCAAATATATAATTACACTTCGAGTGTTATCACGCATGATTATGCCGAGGTCGTACAGCCCGATCCAGAATAATGTGAACACTGCCGATGGTCGAGCGGCACGAAACATAGATGTATCTATCTACTACCAAGGCATTCGACCCGCTCCACAAGAAGAGAGGATACTTTATAAACTACCGGTTTAAGAGCTAATACAAGGCTAATATACAACGAAACACAATTTTCATTAACGGTCAAGTAGCCTTCCAAAACTCAAGTAAGTGATTCGGTACTTAAATTAGCAAGTAGGGTGCAAAAATTACAAGTATTTCATGATTCGGGTCCTAAACTACCCGGACACAAGCATAATTAGTAGCTACGCACGGACTCTCGTTACCTCGTGCATACGTAGCCCCCACAATTAGATGCAAATAGCAATTTAAATCACCTATGGGATAAATTCCCTCTTATAAGGTTAGGCAAGAGACATACCTTGTCTTAAAGCTCGCTTTCCGGCCTCAAATTCATCCTAAAGCCTCAACTTGGTGCCGAACAATCCGAAACTAGTCAAATATTATATAAACTAATCAATATACACTCAAAAGTAAATGATTTAGCTATTAGAGTAATTACGCAACCCAAATTGGAAGATTCTTAAGATTCACCCAGGGGCCCACATGCCCAGATTCCGAACATTTTCGAAAAATGTTGTTACCCATAACCTCACAAACTCAAATATATAATTTTCACTCAATCCAGTAACCATTTTCATGGGTAAATCCCATTTTTATCAAAACCTAGGGTTATTCATCTAAACCCATAATTTTCACGAATTTTCATGTTAAAATCTACCCATAATCTATGTATTTAACTTACATTGGATAGAAATTACTTACCTCCAATAGCTGGGTGGAAATCTGTCTTTAGGAAGCTCAAACATCACCCCAAGAAATGAAATAAATGAACCAAAAATGACCTAAGTCCAAAATAAATGGACCTCACTGCCTCCAGGACTTTCGCATCTGCAGTCCCTAGGCCGCAACTGCGGAAGGTTCATCGCAGATGCGGCCCTCTCTTGGCTGGCCTAAGTCCGCATCTGCAGAAGAATGGCTCACCTCTGTGAGCCTGCTCCTACGGCGCTCGAGCCGCACTTGCGGCTATCCTCGCATATGTGATCGCGCATCTGCGCCCACGGGTCCGCATCTGTGATTTCTAGGCTGCCTATGCTGGGCCGCTTCTGTGGCTGCTATCTCGCTTCTGCGAGCTCGCACCTGCGGCTGGCCCTCCGCATGTGCAATTGCACCAAAAAATGGGTTCTTCAGCTATCAAACTATGGCCAAATGACTTACGTGCGTCGTCCGAATGGCATTCGTGGCCCCTGAGGCCCCGCCCAAACGTACCAACAAGTTTGAAATCATAAAACGGACTTGCTCGCACCCTCGGAGCACAGATAACAACATTAAAACTAAGAATCATACGCCAAAATCAATCGAATCAACTTATGGATTTCAAGTTCTTCCAACTTACCCCGAACACATTGAATCACACTTAAACTTCTCGGAATGACTTCAAATTTTGCGTGCAAGTCTTAAATCACCATATGGAACCATTCTCATGCTCGAAATCCCAATTGAGCCTTGATATCACAAAATTCTACTTCAAACCAAATTTAAAGGACATTAAAACCTTCAATGTACCAACTTCCAATATTAAGCGCCGAAACGCTCCCGAGTTATCCAAAATCCGATCCGAACATACGCCCAAGTCCAAAATCATCATAGGAACCTATTGGAACTGTCAAATCCCGGTTCCGAGGTCGTTTACTCAAAACGTTGACTCAAAACGTTGACTCAAGTCAAACTTAGCCCTTTTTAGCCAACCTTGAGGAACGAAGTGTTTCGATTTTAACCCGAAACCTTCCAAATCCCTAACTAACCATCCCCGCAAGTCATAAAACAGTAAAAGCACATATGGGGAGTCTTATTTAGGGGAATGAGGATCTAGAAACCAAAACGACTGATCGGGTCGTAACATTATGTACCTTCAAATACTACTTAGCAAGCCTTTTTCTTACAAAGGATCTAATAGATAAAGATGAATTACTTTAAACTTTCTTACTACATATGAAAAAGCTATAGCAAGAATATTGTTAGACGGAAAGAAAAGCTGGTAATTTATCTAATTCACAAATGAAACAATAGCAACTAAATGTCAAAGAATTTACAATCAGATTGAGGACTTAGTGATTGCCTCAACAGGAGTCAGTAACTTGTAATTAAATCTAAATAACGTTCTGAGGTTATCAAAATTCGGATGTTTGACAACTAAGTTCTATTGTATATAATAATCCAGTAATTGAAGTTAGTTATAGTGATCTTCACTCTCCAATATTCCTTGTAATTGATTTTCACATGCCAATGAATTTGAACTAGGTACATATAATTTGTGCCCTATACTAAAGAAGCATAGTTCTGTTTTGAGAATAGAGTTTCTACTAAGCTGGCTGCCGCCAAAATTAGTGGCATGCCTTAAATCAGACCACATGGCTAGGATTTCTCATAATGTTACTCGAAACAAGATAGTTGAGTGAACAAAAATGTACAGCTCTTTACTGTCACGACCCAATTTTCTCCCGTGGGCCGTGATGGCACCCAACGCTATCGCTAAGGAAGTCAATCGTGAACTAACCACATAATTATTTCTTTTATTATTCTTAAAATAACTTATTTTATTTATTTGTAATTAGTGCATAAATATGAAGTAAAAAAATTAATAAGATGAGAGATAACTAATTTTAAGAGCAAACGAGATAAGTAAAATAATCTGAAAATCATCATGTGTCTACTAGCATAATTTTCAAGACCTGGTGTCACAAGTATGTGTGCTACTAGTAGAATTTACGGGAAAAAAAATACTACACTATTGTCTGAACTGAAATAGACAGAAAGTAAAAAAAGAAAAAAGAAAAAAGAAGACTTCGGGTGCTGCAGAACGGGCTCGGAAGGTAGCTCACCCGTAAGTCTCGAGGAAGTCAAGGATGCGCGCTGGACTGATAACCAGATGCACCTGTCTCAGATCCTGCACGATTAGTGCAGACATGTAGCATGAGTGCATAAATAACATATACCCAGTAAGTATCTAGTCTAACCTCGAAGAAATAGTGACGAGGGTCGACTTCGACACTTACTATGGGCTAACAATAAAATACTGAATTACAACTAAGCATGGACTATATAAATACAGTTGAAAACTCAATAACAAGAAATATATGAAAATTCTTTCACTAATAGAAAATCCCAAATTAGTTCCCATCATTTAACAAATTAATCTCTCAAGCCAATGAAACAAATTTTTTTTTATAATTGGGCTCCAAGAATTATTACGAACGATTTATGCCGAGGCCTTACACCCCGATCCAGCATACAAATACATAAATTGTGCACTGTCGAGGGTCGAACGGCACGAACCATAGATACATCTATTCAAGAAGATAAAATACTTTATAAACAACCGATTCAAATATTATTAAGAGGCTATTATTCAAAGAAATAGCAATTCTCGTTAGTGGTAAAATAACCCGTCCAAAACTCAAGTAAATGAAATTTGACCTTTTTCAATTCCTTTATCAAGTTCCAATATGTTTTAAACAATTAAATTAGCAGGTAGGGTGCAAACATTGCAGTATAACATGATTTGGGTCCTAGACTACCCGGACATAAGCATACTTAGTAGCTACGTACGGGATCTTGTCACCTCGTGCATACGTAGCCCCCACAAATAGAAGCACATATTAAATCAATTCACCTATGGAGTTAATTCCCTTTTACAAGGTTAGAAAATAGACTTACCTCGTCTCAAACCTTACTTTCCGGTCCACAATTGTGATTTAAACCCTCAACTTGGTGCCAAACTACTCGAAACTAGTCAAATGTTATATAAAATAATCAATACATATTCAAAAGTTCATATCTTGACTATTAATGTGATTTCCCGACCCTTATTGAAGAATTCCTAAATTCACCCCCGGACTCACATGCCCGGATTTCGGAAATTTTTGAAAAAATTTGTTATCCATAACCTCATGAACTCAAATATATGATTTTCAGTAAATTCCATAACCATTTTCGTGGTTTAAATCTCATTTTTATCAAAAATCTAGGTTTTCCTCAAAAATCCCATAAATCCTACCATTTTTCATGTTAAATCTACCTATAATTCATGTATTTAGCTAAAGAATTGATAGGGATCTCTTACCTCTTGATGTTGATGGAACCCCTCCCAAAAATGCTCTCAAGATCGTCTAAAACCAAGTGGGAAATGAGGAAAATAAGGCTACGTCCCGCAATAAAATCTGTTGCATAGGTCGCAGGTGTCGCAATTGCGACACCTTGTTCGCAAATGCACAGCTGAGCCCCCTCTATCAAGGTTGCAGGTGTCGCAATTGCGACACCTTGTTCGCAAAAGCGAAGGTCGCAATTGCGAAAAAATCTTCGCAAATGCGAGTCTTGCCTTGGCCAGGCTTCTTCGCAATTGCAAAGCCTGTCTCGCAAATGCGATCAAAATCTCGCAATTGCGATACCTGAGATACTAGCAAAAGAAACAAGAAAATTAAAGTCTCCCCATCCATCTGAACGTGTCCGAAACTCATCCGAGCCCTCGGGGCTTCGCACCAAACGTCCACACAAGTCTAAAAGCATCATACGGACTTGCTCGCTCGATCGAAACGCCGGAATAAAATCTAAGAGCACGAATCGGACGTCAATTCCTATCAAATCACGTCCGATTGACCTCAAATTTTGCACATAAGTCCTAAATGACATTACGAACCTACTCCATCTTCCGGAAATCAGAATCCAAACCCGACGTGAAAAAGTCCACTCTCGGTCAAACTTTCCAAAAACCTTCAAATTTCCACTTTTTGCCAAATGACTTCGAACGACCTACAGACCTCCAAATCCACATCCAGACGCGCTCCTAAGTCCAGAATCACCACTCGAAGCTAATACCAGGCTCAGAATCCTAAACGGACTTCTATAACGTAAAAATCCACTTGAACCCAAACTTATGAAATTCACCCAAAATGCCAACTTTCAATATTGGGCGTCGAAATGTTCCCGATTCATCCAAAACTCGATCTGAACATACGCGCAAGTCCGAAATCATAATACGAACCTATTGGAACTGTCAAATCCCGATTCTGAGATTGTTTACGCAAAACATTGATCGCAGTCAAACTTAGCCTTTTAAGGCCAACCTAAGGAACCAAGTGTTCCGATTTCAACCCGAACCCTTCCAAATCCCGAATTAACCATCCCTGCAAGTCACAAAATAGTAAGAGCACATACAGGGAGTCTTATTTAGGGAAACGGGATTCTAAAAAGCAAAACAACCGGTCGGGTCGTTACATTCTCCATCTCTTAAACAAATCTTCGTCCTCGAACTGGTCTAGAATCATACCTGGAGTGCCGAATAAGTGTGGATATCTACTCTGCATGTCCTCCTCGGCCTCCCAAGTCGTCTCCTCGACTGGTTGGCCCCTTCATTGAAATTTTATGGCAGAAATCTTCTTTGACCTCAGCTGGCGAACCTTCCTGTTAACAATGGCAACTGGCTCCTCCTAATAACCTAGGCCCTTATCTAGCTGAACCGTGCTGAAGTCTAACACATACGACCTGTCGGCATGATACCTCCGGAGCATAAACACGTGGAAAACTGGATGAACCCCCGATATACTGGGAGGCAAGGCAAGCTCATACGCAACCTCCCCAACTCGTCTCAACACCTCAAATGGACCTATGGGCTTAACTTGCCCTTCTTCCCGAAACTCATGTTCCCTTTCATCGGGCAAACTTTTAAGAGAACATTCTCGCTCACCATAAATGATAAATCACGCGCCTTCTAGTCCGCGTAACTCTTCTGTTTGGACTGTGCTGTGCGAAATCACTCCTGAATCAACTTTACCTTTTCCAAGGCATCCTTAACCAAATCAGTACCATATAACGTAACCTCATCGGGCTCAAACCATCCGATGGGTGACCGACATCGCCGACCATATAAAGCCTCAAATGGAGCCATCAAGATACTGGATAGATAACTGTTGTTGTAAGCAAACTCGGCCAAAGGCAAAAATCGATCCCACTACCCTTGAAAGCCAATCACACATTCTCTGAGCATGTCCTCCAAGAATTTAACAGTCCACTCCGACTGCCAGTCGGTCAATGGATGAAAGGCTATGTTGAGCTCTACATGGGTCCCCAATTCACTATGTACTGCTCTCTAGAAATGCGATGTGAACTGAGGGCCTCTATCTGATATGATGGAACAGGCATACCATGCAACCGAACTATCTCCTAAATATAAATCTGGGCCAACCTCTTTGAAGTATACGTGGTCACCACCGAAATAAAGTGTACCGACTTGGTCAACCTATCGACAATGACCCAAACTACTTCAAACTTCTGCAAGGTCCGCGACAACC
Organism: Nicotiana obtusifolia; assembly: GCA_002018475.1. Taxonomy (NCBI): domain Eukaryota; kingdom Viridiplantae; phylum Streptophyta; class Magnoliopsida; order Solanales; family Solanaceae; genus Nicotiana; species Nicotiana obtusifolia. The sequence continues at coordinate 129,069 of MCJB01051130.1, read as the reverse complement.
TAACTACGAAGTCTATAGTAATGTGTTCCTATTTCCACTCAGGTATAGTCATCTGCTGGAGTAGGCCTGGTGCTCATACTTAATCTGCTGGCAATTTAGACACTAATAATGCTGCCTCAGGTCGCGATACATCTTCATAGCACCTAGATGAATATAATACCGAGAACTGTGTGCCTCCTCTAGAATCCTCTCCCTCAAGAAATCGACATTAGGAACACATAGACGACCCTGGAGTCGCAGAACACCATCCTCGCCGATAGTAACCTCCTTGGAAATACCCTGTAGTACCGTCTCTCTGAGAACCAGCAGGTGCAAATCATCAAACTGACGAGCCTTGATCTGCTCCAATAGTGAAGATTGGGCAACGACGCATGCAAGAACTCGGCTGGGCTCTGAAATATCCAACCTCACAAGTCTATTAGCCAAGGATTGAATGTCCAAAGCTAATGGCCTCTCCTCTGCTGAAATGAATGCCAAACTACCCATACTTTCCACCTTTCTGCTCAAAGCATCTGCAACTACATTCACCTTGCCCGGATGATAAAGGATGGTAATATCATAGTCCTTTAGTAACTCAAGCCACCTACTCTGCCTCAAATTGAGATCCCTCTTCTTGAACAAATGGTGCAAGTTGCAATGATCGGTGTAAACCTCACAGGACACCTCATAAAGATAATGCCTCCAGATCTTAAGAGCATGAACAATAGCGGCTAACTCCAAATCGTGTAAATGATAATTCTTCTCATGTGGCTTTAGCTTACGTGAAGCATATGCAATAACTTGCCCCTCTTGCATCAATACACAACCCAAACCAACGCGTGAAGCGTTGCAATACACAGTAAACATCCCTGAACCGGAAGGCAACACTAACACCGATACTGAAGTCAATGCGGTCTTGAGCTTCTGAAAGCTCGCCTCACAATCATCAGACCATCAGAATGGAGCATCCTTCTGGGTCAATCAAATCAAAGGTGTTGCAATAGTTGAGAAGCCCTCCATAAACCAACGATAATAACCTGCTAACCCCAAGAAGCTCCTGATCTCAGTCGCCGTGGTAGGATGAGGCCAACTCTGAACTGCCTCAATATTCTTGGGATCCACCTTAATACCCTCGCCCGATACAACATGCCTCAAGAATGCTACTGAATCTAGCCAAAACTCACACTTGGTGAACTTAGCATACAGCTTCTGTTCCCTCAAGGTCTGAAGCACCACTCTCAAATGCTGCTCGTGCTCCTCCATGCTACGCGAGTAGGTCAAGGTGTCATCAATAAAAGACAATGACAAACGAATCAATATACGGCCTGAACACCCTGTTCATCAAATCCATAAACGCCGCCAGGGCGTTAGTCAGACTGAAGGACACTATTAGAAACTCATAATGGCCATATCTTGTCCGGAATGCAGTCTTCGGAATATCCGAATCCTGAATCTTCAACTGATGGTAACCCGATCTCAAATCTATCTTAGAGAACACCTTTGCACCCTCCAACTGGTCAAACAAATCATAAATCCGCGGCAATAGGTACTTGTTCTTGATGGTAACTTTGTTCAACTAGCGGTAATCAATACACATTCGCATAGTCCCATCTTTCTTCCTCACAAATAACATTGATGCACCCCAGGGAGACACACTCGACCTAACGAACCCCTTTGCTATATATAGGCTAGGTACTTGGAGCCAAATCAATGCAGAAATCGATATCACGATCTAGTGGCATGCCTGGGAGATCAGAAGAAAACACATAGGAGAATTCCCGGATCACAGGTACTAAATCAATCTCCGGAGTCTCTGTGATAGTATCCCGAACATAAGCTAGATAAGACAAATAACCTTTCTCGACCATGCATCGAGCCTTCAAAAAGAGATGACCCGACTAGGTGTGCTAACAAACGAACCCTTCCACTCCAATCTAGACAACTCTGGCATCACCAAGGTAACACTCTTGGCATAACAATCAAGGATGGTGTGATATGGAGATAACCAGTCCATGCCCATGATGACCTCAAAGTCGGTCATATCAAGCAGCAGAAGATCCGCTCTAGTCTCATAACCATATAATGTAATACTGTAGGATCGATATACCCGATCCACAATAAAAAAATCGACCACCGGAGTGGACACATAAACAGGAGTACCCAAGGACTCACGAGGAACACCCAGGAAATGAGAAAACAGAGATCACATATGAATAGGTAGATCCTGGATCAAATAATACCGAAGCATCCCTACCGCATACTGAAATATTACCCGGGATCACGGCATCTGAGGCCACTGCATCTAGTCTGGCTGGGAAAGCATAGAATCTAGCTGAGCGCCACTTGACTGGCCTCCACCTACCTAGCCTCCACCTCTAGGACAGCCCCTACCCACCTGCCCTACGCCTCTGGACGGCCGGACGGCTGGTGTGGCTTCTGGTGCTGTAATCATAGTTTTAAGAATCGTGTTGCACTGCCTTTCCTCGAAGCTTGGGGCAGAACCTCCATATGTGGCTGAAATCCCTACACTCGAAACAACCTCTCGGTACGAAGGACTGTTGTCCTGAAGTCTGACCCTGATCGCTTGAATACCTATTGGAGGAACCCTGAATAGCTGGTGGCAGCGGTAGGAACTCTCTGGCATGGCGCTAAAATAAGGTCGAACTAGAGCACCCCGAGGAGGCGGCGGTGATGGATATGTGGGCCTGCTAGGCTGACCTCTCACCAACTGACCTCTGCCCCCAGATGGAGCACCACTGAACCCTCCAGAATAATGAAACCGCTTGTCCTGCGGCATCTACTCTCAGCCCCGACGACGATAAACCTTAATCCTCCGAGCTATCTCCACGACTAGCTGGTAAGAAGTACCCATCTCAACCTCTCGGGCCATAATGACCTGAATACCAAAGTGCAACCCCGCAAAAAACCTCCATACTCTCTCCACCTCAGTAGGAAGTATCATAAGTGCATGGCGAGACAACTCAGAGAATCTCGCCTTAATCGGTTACTAACATCTGACCCTGTTGGAGCTGCTCAAACTGAAACCGCAACTCTTCCCTCTAGGAGGGTGGAATATACCTATCCAGGAAAAGGCGTGTAAAATGATCCCAAGTCAAGGGAGGAGAACCTACTGGTCTGCCAAGAAGATGAGACTGCCACCATCTACGAGCCCTGCCCTCCAGTTGAAAAGTAGTAAAATCTACCCCGTGGGTCTCTAATATGCTCATGTTGTGCAGTATGTCCCTGCACCGATCAATGAAGTCCTGGGAATACTCATGTCGCTCACCTCCGAAGATAGGAGGGTGTAGCCTAGTCCATTTGTCCAATAGCTTTTACGACTTGTCGGCCGCAGCTGGTCTAGGCTCAGGTACGGCTGCTGCCACTGGCTGGGCTCTACCCACAGGTAGTGTGCCCGGGGTTTGATATACAGCAGCTGCATGCTAGGAGCCTGAGCAGTAGGGGTCTGTTCTCCCCCTCCAGCCTAAGATGTGGCTGGATCTGCTAGAAAAAAAATTGCCTTGGTCATAGTATCCATGAATCGTAGCATACGGCCCATGACATCCTGGAAGCTCGATGCTAACATGAAATCTACCAGGGCTGGATCGGCTGCAGGCACCTCGAGCCTGCTCCTCAATAATGGGAGCCTCTACCAGATCTGCTGGTGACATGCTTGGGGCAACTATGCGACGTCCTCGTCCCCTACCTCAGGCCGGTGCCTCCCCTAGCCTCTACCTCGGCCTCTAGCAACAGGGGTGCAGCTCCTCCCGGGTCAAAAACATCTGCCATGCGCGTTCTCACTATCTGTGAGAGAATAAGAGAAAGATACTTAGCATAACATCAACTGCACGATAAGAGATGAAGAAAGAATAGTTTCCTAACACTCTATAGCCTCTCGAAGATAAGCACGAACGTCTCTGTACTGATCCGCAAGACTCTATTAGGCCTGCTCATAACTTGTGAGACCTACGTGAACCTAGTGCTCTGATACCATGTTGTCACGACCCAATTTTCTCCTTTGGGCCGTGATGGCGCCCAATGCTACCTATAGGCAAGCCAATCGTGAACTAACCACATGATTGTTTCTTTTATTATTTTTAAAATAACTATTTTTTTAATAGTTTATAAATAGGAAGTAAAAAAAATTAATATGATGAGAAATAACTAATTTTAAGAGTAAATGAGATAAGTAAAATAACTCAAAAATTATCATATGTCTACTAGCATAATTTCACAAATGTATGAGCTACTAGTAGAATATACAAACACAAAAAAAAATACTATTCTACTGTCTGAAATGAAATAGACAGAAAGTAAAAACAAAAGGAAGACTTCGGGTGCTGCAGAATGGGCTCGGAAGGCAGCTTACCGCTAAGTCTCGAGGAAGTCAAGGATGCGCGCCGGACTGATAACCAAATGCACCTGCCTTGGATCCAGCACGATTTTAGTGCAGAAGCATAGCATGAGTACATAAACAACATGTACCTAGTAAGTATCTAGCCTAACCTCGAAGAAGTACTAACGAGGTGTTTACTTCGACACTTACTATGGGCTAACAATAAATTACTGAAATTATAACTAAGCATGGACTATATAAATATAGCAGAAAACTCAATAACAAGAAATAAATGAATAATTCTTTCACTAATAGAAAATCCCAAATTAATTCCCATCATTTAACAAATTAATCTCTCAAGCCAATGAAACAATATCAATTATAATTGGACTCCAAGAATTATTACGCACGAATTATGCCGATGTCGTACGGCTCGATCCAGCATACAAATATATAAATTGTGCACTACCGAGGGTCGAACAACATGAACCATAGATGCATCTATTCTATTACCGAGGCATTCGGCCCACTCCACAAGAAGAGAAAATACTTTATAAATAACTGATTCAAAGATTATTAAGAGGCTATTGTTCAAAGAAACACCAATTCTCATTAGCGGTTAAGTAACCCGTCCAAAAATCAAGTAAGTGAAATTTGACCTTTTTAAATTCCTTTATCAAGTTCCAATATATTTTAAACAATTAAATTAGCAGGTAGGGTGCAAACATTGCAGTATAACATGATCTGGGTCCTAGACTACCCGGACATAAGCATACTTAGTAGCTACGTACGGGATCTCGTCACCTCGTGCATATGTAGCCCTCACAAATAGAAGCACATATTAAATCAATTCACCTATGGGATTAATTCCGTCTTACAGGGTTAGAAAAGAGACTTACCTCGTCTCAAAGATTACTTTCCGGTCCACAATTGGGTTTTAAACCCTCAACTCGGGTCAAACGACTCGAAACTAGTCAAATGTTATATAAAATAGTCAATACATGTTCAAAAGTTTGTATCCTAACTATTAAAGTGATTTTCCAACCCTAATTGAAGAATTCCTAAATTTAGCCCCAGGCCCACGTGCCCGGATTCCAGAAATGTTTGAAGAAAGTTGTTACCCATAACCTCATGAACTCAAATATATGATTTTTACTAAATTTCATAATATTTTCCTGGTTAAATTCGATTTTTAATCAAAAAACTAGGTTTTCATCAAAAATCCCATAAATCCTATTATTTTCCATGTTAAATCTACTTATGATTTGTGTGTTTAGCTAAAGAATTGATAGGGATCACTTACCTCTTGATGTTGATGGAACTCCTCTGAAAAATGCTCTCAAGATCATCTAAAACCAAGTGGGAAATGAGGAAAATAAGGCGAAGTCCCGCAATAAAAGCTGTTGCACAAGTCGCAGGTGTCGCGATTGCGACACCTTGTTTGCAAATGCGAAGGTCGCAATTCTGACAAAATCTTCGTAAATGTGAAGCTGAGCCCCCCACTGTCAAGGTCGCAGGTGTCGCAATTGTGACACCTTGTTCGCAAATGCGATGGTCGCAATTGCGACAAAGTCTTCGCAAATACGAGTCGTGCCTTGGCCAGGCTTCTTCGCAATTGCAAAGCCTGTCTCGCAAATGCGAATAAAATCTGGCATTTGTGATACCTGAGACAATAGAAAAAAAAAACCAGAAAACTGAAGTCTCCCCATCCATTCGAACGAGTCCGAAACTCACCCGAGCCCTCGGGGCTTCGCACCAAACGTCCATACAAGTCTAAAAATATCATACTTGCTCGCACTATTAAAACACCGAAATAACATCTAAATGCACGAATCAGATGCCAAAATGCATGAATCAAATCATGAAAACTCAAAACTTCTATCAAATCACATCCGATTGACCTCAATTTTTGCACACTAATCCTAAATGACATTACAGACCTACTCCAACTTTCGAAATCGGAATCCGAACCCGACATCAAAAAGTCCACCTCTCGGTCAAACTTCCTCAAAAAACCTTCAAATTTTCAACTTTCGCCAAATGACCCCCAAACGACCTACGGACCTCCAAATCCACATTCGAACACGCTCCTAAGTCCAGAATCATCATACGGAGCTATTCCCAGGCTTTACATCCCAATAGGAGGTCTATTACATAAAAATCCACTTCAACCCAAACTTATGAAATTCACCCAAAATGCCAACTTTCAATATTGGGCGTTGAAACGTTCCAGGGTCATTCAAAATCCGATCCGAACATACGCCCAAGTCCTAAATCATCATACGAAACTATTGGAACCGTCAAATCCCGATTCTGAGGTTATTACTCAAAACGTTGACCGAAATCAAACTTAGCCTTTTAAGGCTAACCTAAGGAACCAAGTGTTCCTATTTCAACCCGAACCATTCCAAATCCCGAACTAATCATCCTCGCAAGTCATAAAACAGTAAGAGCACATACAGGGAATCTTATCTAGGGGAACATGGTTCTAGAAAATAAAACGACTGATCAGGTTGTTATATTTACATTAATTGTTGCACTTACATTTGGAATGAGCAATGATTCTTTGTAAAGTATGTTGCGGATAATGTGCTAGAAATATATTTTACGTGGTTTCATATCAATATTATATAAAATAGTTGAGGAGTGTTGATGGTAGTATCTACATTAATTTTTCTCCATGCATTTCAAACTTGACGAATGCATTTATTTTTGGGTCTATTCCGATGGTAGTCTGCCATTAATATCTAGAGAGTTTATTTTTTTCTTGACTTGTAAATTCATTTTGAAATAACGGGGATATATCAGGAGAAGGAAGGGACAAAGAGCTGCAGCGAAAGAGGAAGAGTGAACTCGCATGTAGAAAGAGAGCTTAAAGAAAGAAAACAATCTAGCCTATACTAAACACTATAAGATAAGAAGAAATTGTTGCCTCGGTGTAGCAAGATAGAGCGGCGGAATAGCTCAATAGCATACAACAGCGATCTTCTTTGAATAATTCTTTTGAATATTTCCGGTTTACATGTGTTCTACTTTACACTGACCATTACTGAAATTTATTTTGGCCTTGTAGAACTGCTCACATTTCTCTTACATCTGGTATTACCAAAAGACTTGCACAACGAGATTAGCATTGTATAGGTAACCAGCTTTTTATCTTTATATATTTTGCACATGTTGGCTCTTATTAACACATTCTGTATTCCTCATCCAGCTTGTACTGCTATTGGTTACTGTTGTACATTATTTTAGTTCTTAAGTTGTGCTACTGTGTCTATCTACGATGTTGTCCACTGGTATCCTCTCTTGGTGTTCACACCATATCATTGTCGGCTGAAGACCAAGAGTTCTATGAATTACTGTGTTCACACTGCGGCAACAGTACATACTTAAATGATGGGAACAACCTCCGGACTCTAGTGCTTCACTGAACAACACTTCTCATGGTTGCAGGGGTGCTAACAAGATCTTTCTTCATTTGGCTGAAACACACTTACTGTGTTATGACGTTGACAAACAATGCTGGATACATTTTCAGTGCACCACCTCACATCAACTGTCAGTAATGTTTCATTATTTACTCTTCAAAAAAGACTTCTCTAAGCCCTTGAGCTATATTACATAACTGTTGCATTTTTTACGCCTAAGAAAGAGTTGCTTATACTGCAGTACTACTTCATCTATACAAGTATTCTGAAATATTTGAATACTTGAATTAGGTTTTGAACTTTCTGTTTTACTTTGTTATTACTCTTGTATTGTTATTGACTAAGTAACGAGTATTATGTATGTTTTTTTACTATAAACTACTTGTATAGTTCAATGAGGAAATGCCACTAACTTGGGATTTTAATACATCCATGTAGTTGATTGATGAACTTATTTTTCTTGACGAAAAAGCTTAGTCATTGATCTTTGATTTGCTTTGCTGTTAGGGTGTCATAACTCTGTAGCTTATCTGTTTATTCGTCTTCTGATGTCATGTGCATACGTATTTTGAAGACCACCAGTCTGTGTATGAAAGGTAACACAAATGACAATCTACTACTTTTTGTAAATACCAAATAAATTTTCGAAGTATATTGGTCTTGTAAATAATGATTAATGAAAGACTCAGCAGTAAATATGATCTTTTGGTTTGAAATTATTTTCTGTGATCCATCCAACTTATGATGTGTTATTAGGTTCAGAAACACAAATGTGCAAGGGAAACTCCATTGTGTTAAATAGATATGTATGTAGTGTATTCATATAGTTAGAGAGATAAATGAATATTGTAGATGAACAATAAAATATTGATATAGCAGAAATAAAATCGTATCTTCAGAAGAATATTAGCATGGTCTGAAAGGTTTGGAGTTAGCGTCAGTAAACCAAATTAACCATCATAAGTACCTTTTAGCTTCAATTGTTTTCCATTGTTTTCTATGAGGCAAACAAGAGAAAATTTGGTGGAACTTAAGAATGTACGCTTATATTCTTTATTAATAAAAATTATTACTACCTATTTTCTTGAGCTCGGCCAGAAAAGTTTTTTCTCAAATATACTTTTTTCGTAGGCATTTATTTTTTATTATATTTTTTGTATGTATATCTTACATTAATTTTTTTTTTGTTTTTTGTGTTATTGAAATCTTAGCTCTTCTCTCACGACTTAATTTACAAAAGAGTTATTTGGTAGATTCACCTCTAACCGCGCGAAGAGTGGATTAGTTAACTAGTGTGTGTGTGTATATATAGCAGGAGATCTGGACCCATTTTTTCTAATCCTTCGAATAAAAGATTCATTCTCTTCATAAAAAATAGGAGGTAAAACCAATAAAAATTTCTTTTTTGATTCATCCTTTGCCTCATTCAAGAATTTTTTTGATCCAATCCGCAGGAATCAATAGAAAAGGCAAATCCCTTATGATACACTAGATCCGGCTCGATTATTGATAGAGTGAATAGATCTTCCATTTCTTGAAATCTCTCTTTTGATTCGAAATCGTAGTGTAACGTGTATCCTCCCATGTTCCGGTCATTAAATAGACGAAATAAATCAAAAAATGAATTTTGTTCAAGAGTGAAATCTTATTGGAACTGCCTATCCGGTTCATCCTTCGGATATGTGTGTGTATATATATATGAGTGATGACTTGACATCTCTCTTAGAGCATAATGGTTATTTTATCATTTTTGTCATTTTTTCACATTTTTTTCCTCATTTAGGCAAAAGAAAAAACTCTTTCTTTTGTTTCGTGATTAATGCTGGAAGGGAAAATGCTAGAAATTTTAGAATTTGAAAAGTCGGAACGTTTACAAAACCCCTAATTTATAAAGTTCAACGAAAACTTCTAACATGCGAAGTGAAGAGACGTTCCTCTAATATTCTATTTACATTGCTTTTAAAAGTAGTCTTTTTTCGTTCATCATGCTATATACAAAAGATATACTCCTACTATATATTAGTAGGAGTACTGCGTTAGAGCTTAGATCTAATGGTAATTAATTGATATAGTAAACCACATTTGAGCACAGCGTAAACAATGTAAATATAGAGTAATTACCAAAATAATGATTTTGTTAGTCCTTTGGGCCTTGAACAATCCATACCCACATAGAGGAGTTGCGATCCATTATACACTCTGCAGAATATTGAACTTAGTTGTATCTTCACACTCCGCAATTTGATAACGAGTATATATAGTTACCAAATTAATAAGGAACTACAGTAATAAGCAGATGACAGTAGCATCAGAAGGTGACAAATTTATGTGAGATACGTAAGTAAAATTTCAAAATATATTGATTGATAGTCATAGCATAGAGAAAATATTACAAAACCTGCAACTGTAACTTTATCTACTATCAATCTAAATTAGCTACCAAATATATTACAGTACGTATATTCTCGTCGTCAATTGAAAAAGCAATTAGCATCCGATTTAGAAATATTCTATAGCATCCAGATCAATATCGTCCGTGGAATCCAATAAATTAGCAAGTTGATCGTCTTCGACTTCATCCCATTCTATGTATTCGGCATTGTCTTCGAAACCCAACAGAGCAAGTAATTGATCTCCAAGTTCATCTCCCTCTATGTATTCAATATTCTTCTGATCATCATCCTTTGTGACAAGTATAACAATAAACATTCCGTAGTTGTCTTCTCATAGAGCGGAATTGATAAATTCTTCAACATCTCTAATAATCTCATCATTAACTACCATTTTTTCTTTTTTCTTATCATCGGGGTTTTCCTTCTTGTTGATCGTACAAACTACGAAATTGTTGTTCTTAATCTGTCTAGCATCGAGATAACGATCATACAAAGAGTATTCAGTCATGAACCACTCACCATTAATGTTACTTGGTGATTTGTTTGGGGGAATGTACTTCAAACTTTTCACGAAGCCTATGAGTCTCCTTTTCTTATCAAACACCTCTAGGCTCTGCTTTGAGGTTTTCAAATGCCCTTCTCAACAGTTAGTGGAACAATTTTCCATGTTGGCTTCTCTTTCTTTTGCAGCGTTATGAAGTAACGAGTTTTGTTGGTTCCATGATCATCATAAGCTTCGAAAATCTGCCAAGGTTCCTTGTCCGCGTAAAGATTGGTCTACTGCATGAGTTCGTTCTGACATGTAAGGGGTTCGTCTCTCACAAACCCTAGCAGACACTTCAACACTTCCCTGTCCGTTGGTTGAAAGCGATTACCCATCAAACAACGAGAAGAACATCTCATAGCCGAATGATCAGAGTATGTTATTGTACTGCTGATGAATGATGGATATGATCAAAGAGGAAAGAAATAGTTGAGAGAACGGAAACAAAATAGTAGCTGAAAACTTTAGTTGTTAACTAAAATGGTGATAAATGAGTTGTTTCTAATCTAAAAAGGTTTAAGTATTTACACATGAAGTTTATGGCTTGATGAAAACCCATTCCTACTAATAATCGACATACTTGCTTTCATTTTTCTTCCCCAATTAATTTCTTGTTTTGCATTTGTTTTATTTTCTATTCTTTCCCAAAGGTTATTAGGGTTTTGCTTTTTCTTATTTTATTTCTTGATGGCGAAATAAATTTTTAAATGATGGCGACATATTTCCTAATAAATTAACACGTAGTTCAATTGTCTTATACAAACATAGCTTCGTGACTTTAATGATATAAGTAAATAATTAATTTTGTGATTTTACCCATACAAACAATAAAATCTTGGGACTTTAATGAAGCAAAAAATAGTATTATGGCTTTATTACAAAATGTAAACTTCATAAATCACGTGTGATATTAACTGTATTCTTTATGGTATATTCTTCAGGTTTTTATTTTCCTTTCAGCATGCTTAATTAGAAATTTAGAATAGAGCTTTTCTTATGTTCTTTTCTTGATTCGTCCATTAGATTTATGCTTTCCTTTTCCGTTTTTACTTCTTATTGAGAATTGATCTATGTTCCTTTGAATAAATAATTCAATTTTCAACCACGTGCACCATTCAACCTTTTTGGAGCATAGGAGCCAACAGATAATACTAGATCAATATTACGAAATATACACATAAGATATCGAATTTGGCGAAAAGACCATTGGTTCACGTGCACTATAAAAAGGACCCAAATCGGCCCCTGATTAGTAGGGTCTTATTCGAAAAGGTTTTAGTTTCTAGCTAGGTTTTCGCAATGAGGGAATACTTCTTGAGATGTAAGCGAGATGCATTTTTCAATCTTACTAGTCTTAGGTACGCACGTTGTGCATGTACTTTATCTCAATGAGCATAAAATTAAAGAAAATACATAAACATCATATAAAAAACTCTGGTTGACTTAGAAAATAAAAAATAAAGAAAAAGTATTAAATCTCATAAAATGATGGTTGTTGATTCTATTTCGCTAACTTAATCAAGAAAAAATCGATGCCCATAAAAGTCCTCAATCATCTCACTCAATATACTTAACTTAAAATTTATTCTAATTTCATAGTTTTATTACTTCAATTCCGCAAGTTATAATGCCTCCTCTTTAGTTTTTGCAAAAACACATATAACCCTTGAAAGTATACATAAAATTAGCAAATTAATTGATTTTTCCAAATATATGTACCAGTATACGTTATGTAAGCATATATAAACTTAGCGACACCAAGTACTCCTTGCAACGGCACTTTATGAGCAATACAAAAGAAAATTGTCAAAAAACTCAAAAATAAATCATGTGCTTATACATTTTACAATGTATGAAAAACTTATCATCTAACTTTCACTAATGCACTATTGAAACCTCCGAAGAAGTAATATGACACAACAAATATACTCCAAGAACTCATCAAGCTAATCTCGTTAGAAAGATTCGTAATTCGCATTATATGAAATATATACCTATATGCATAATGTGAATATCTAAAATATATAAGAGAGAGTTTCTGTAGACAGGGTATATTTTTTAATATAACATTTATATATTTTATAAAATTTTATACTCATTGAAGTGAGGTACGCATGAAACACGCGATCAGAGACTTATCTCATGTCTACTATTACATTCTCTTTGCCAAATATTAATTCTCATTAATTGCTTACGTGTTTTACAATATTTTTCTAAATTATAAAATATAAATTAATTATGTTAGGCCTATCATATATTCGGTTGCAGAAAAATATATTAGTCCTGCAGTAAATATTGACAAAAATGATTTTTAAGTTTTTGTATATAGGAAAAAGTGTTTTTCTCTCATGGCCTGTTTTAAAGCTTTGCAATTAACCAAGCCTCCTTCACTTTTATATCACTAAAAGCAAAAGATAAAAAAAATAGAATTATTCACAAGCATAAATCCATGAAAAACGAAAGGAAAAAACAAACATAAGATGCTATAGTGGCAACTTATTACCAGACCAATATTGCCATGGCAAAAAGAAGTGTCACGACTCCGAATCCCAACTTCGGAATTGTGATGGCGCCTAACAATCACTTGCTAGGCAAGTCGGCGTGAGATAATTAAATAGCCAATTTTGATATTATACAACGAGAAAATAGAATGCCAATCTGATACAGTACTCACATACGCCATGTGATAATATCTACTCCCAAAGACCTGGAGTCATGAGTACACGAGCAACTAGATATTTTACAAACAAAGTCTGAAATAAATACAATTGTTTGGAAGAAAATGAACAGTAAAAGAGGGAAGAGGAAGGGGATGACTTCAAGGTTTGCGGACGCCAGAATATCTACCTCGAGTCTCCGTATGTAACGATCCGAGCCGACACACCTCATGCATCGTTGGGACCAATACCAGAATCTGCAAAAGAAGTGCAGAAGTGTAGTATGAGTAACACAACCGACCCAATGTATTAAGTAAATGCGGATCCTAACCTCGACGAGGTAGTGACGAGGCTATGACAAGACACCTACGTAAATAAACCTGTACAAGTATATAAAAGAAGCAGTAACAATAACAGGGAATAACGATGTACAAACAAGGATGGGACATGCATAAAGGGGAAAAATATGATAACTACAACAGGTATGGAATCACGTAATAGTCAAATAAATCATCAACCAATGAAATCAGATAAACCAAGGATAAGCACGACATCACCCTTCATGCTTTTACTCTTGTCCTTAAAATGAAATGATGATATAAGCAAAATGAAATGGCACGGGATCATCCTTCATGCTTTTACTCTCAACCTCACCATGTAACGATGAATAAATGAGATGAATGGCACGACATCAGCCTTCGTGCTTTTACTCTCTTCATCACTATGTATTAAAAGACTGGGATCAGGTGTTCATCGCGTTCGAGAGACACCAGACGCGATCGAGAAGCAGCAGCGGCCAAAGGCCTTCGCGATGAAGAAATCCTTCCCAGTCCCCAGTTACCCTTCGCGATCGCGAAGAAGGATGTGCTAGATATCAGAAATCTCAGAAGCCAGCAATTGCCTAAATGCAAAAATCACTCTGTAGCCTATCCGAAACTCACTCGAGCCCATTGGGCTCCACACCAATCACGCACACTAGTGCAATAACGTCATACCACTCGCTCGTGTGATCAAAATACAAAAATAACACCTAAAACTACGAATCGGACATCAGAACAAATGAAATTTTCAAACAAACTTAAAAACTTTCAATTTAACAACCAAACGTCCGAATCACATCAAATCAACTCCATTTGGCACCAATTTTTGCATACAAGTCATAAATAGAAAAATGAACCTATACCATGCTACGGAACCGAAATACGAACCCGATAGCAACAAAGTCAACCTACGGTCAAACTTAGGAATTCTTTAAACCTTCAAATTACTAATTTTCAACAAATTATGTTAAATCAAGTTAGGGACTTTCGAATTCGATTCCGGACATACGCCCAAGTCCCAAATGACGATACAGATCCACCGGGACTGTTAAAACAATGATCCGAATCCGTTTACACAAAATATTGACTATAGTCAACTCAAATCATTTTTAAGGCTAAATTTTATATTTTCTAGGCTAAATTTCACATTTTCTTCAAATATTTTACATAAGAGTTTTTTGAAAAAATATACGAAATACGCACGTAAATCGAGGAAGGCTTAACGAAGCTTTCAAGGTCTCAGAATAAAGAAATGAAGGCTAAAGTTCTAAATGACCTATCAGGTCATCACAAGAAGCTAACTGGAAAAGTGTTTAACATGAGAGTCAAATCTGTTATAGTTGAGGTGTATAGAATGGTGGTAGCAGGATATGTATTATTTATATGATAGGAAAGGAACTTAAGGCATTTCCATGGCAAGCAAAGATCTGCAAAAATTTGACCAGATTCCTGGTGCAAGAGATTTTTTGTAGAGTTGCAAGGATAGGAAGATTGAGTAGGAGACTGGAGCAATTGAACAGCTATCCGCAGCTGATTTTGCTTATATTCATAGACTGATATTCGTGTAGGGGAAGAGGAATAGATGCATATGTTATTAGATGAGTTAGGGCTCGTGCGTCCAACTTTTTACTTGTGTTTTGTCATGTACATAAATCTATTGATAATGAAGTTTTTAGTTACCAAAAAATCAAAAAATAAACATCATTACTTTGATATGCTACATATAATATTCGAACATAAATATGTACGAAAATAACCTAAAAACACAACCGACACAAAAATAAAAAGACAATATTTATAGAAATAGAAATCAAAGTAAAATACATACCATCAGGCTTCAACTGCATTTTTTATCAAACACAATGCATAATATAGTACAATACTACAGCGGCCGGCCCTTTGAGACAAGTCTTAATTTGCCTCGAGCACAAGAATATTAATAAAAACTAATAAGTTATATCATCTTTTCCAGTATTTTATCTTGGTATCAAAACAATTGTCAAAGTTGAACACGTGAAACACTTTTGATCACTATAAAAAAGAAGCTTGAAGACATACTAAGAGCTTTTAAAAGACCCTTCCGTGGAAAATCCAAATAATGCCCTAGAGAAATCCCACTTCTTTAATGAAACATATGTTTTAAGTAATTCCGATAAGGAACAAATTTATACATGATAAGATGTTAATTGATTTTAAAGTTAGGACTCCATACATAGTTCAAATAATAAAAGATTTAATAAATAAAATTTTAGTTGATTTCCAATTCCTAATTATTAAAAAAATAACTTAAATTATAATTAGCTGATTTCGCGTTAATGCATCCATCGCCAAGGAGGTGTTGATGACAGACTGGAGGTTTGGAGATACACTCTTGAGTCTAAAGGTTTCAAGATGAGCAGGACCAAGATAGATTACTTGAAGTTCATGTTTAGCAAAATTACCCAGGAAGCGGAAATGGGTGTGAGGCTTGATATCCCCAGGAGAGAAAGTTTCAAGTACCTTAGATCTATAATATAAGGTAATGGGGAGATTGATGAGGATGTCACACACCGTATCGGAGTAGAATGGATGAAATGGAAGCTCGTTTCCCGTATCTTGTGTGATAAGAACGTGCCGCTAAGACTTAAAGGTAAGTTCCACAAGGTAATAGTTAGATCGGTTATGTTGTATGGAGCTGAGTGTTGGCACATAAAGAATTCTCATATCCAGATGATAAAAGTAGCTAAGATAAATATGTTAAGGTGGATGTGCGGGCATACCAGGTTAGATAAGATTAGGAATGAAGTTATTCGGGATAAGGTAGGAGTGGCCACTGTGGAGGATAAGATGCGGAAGGCGAGGTTGATATGGTCAGTCATGTTAAGAGAAGAAGTATAGAAGCTCCAGTTAGAAGGTGCGAAAGGTTAGCCATGGTGGGTATCAGGAGGGGCAGAGGTAGGGGTGATTAGGCAGGACATGGTGCAGCTAGAGTTGACTGAGGACATGACCCTAGATAGGAGAGTGTGGATGCAACGACCCGATTGGTCGTTTTGCTTTCTAGAACCTCGTTCCCCTAAATAAGACTCACCATATGTACTTTTACTGTTTTATGACTTGCGGGGATAGTTAGAATTAGAGAGGAGCAGCTGGTGCCTGTCATCTGGTGCGTTCACACCTGCAGTGGAATGGCTGCAGAAGGGGCACCGCAGATGCGACGCCTTGCTCAGAAGCGGAAAGAGGATGGGTTAGCAGGCACCGCAAAAGCAAACCCGCTTCTGCAGTGGAGGTGTCCGCAGATGCCGAAAAGAGACAGCCTGGCCATGGTCGAAGATGCGCACCTGGAGCCAAAGAAGCTGGCTCGCAGACGCGCGAGGAGAGCCGCAGAAGCGGTCCCGCAGAATTAGTAGTCCTCTCACAGGTGTGGAAATACAGCTGGGTAGAAGGGTACATTTAAGTCAGGAGTTAAACCATTGTGGCTCATTTCCTTCATTCTTTGGGGCATTTTTGGAGCTCTTAGAGAGAGGTTTTCACCTAATACTTTGAGGTAAGTGAATTCTACACAAGGTGAGTTAAATACATAGATTATGTGTAGATTTAACATGTAAAATTTGTGAAATCATGGGTTTAGATTAAAAAAACCTAGATTTTGATAAAAATGAGATTTAACCATAAAGATGATTATGGAATTTAGTGAAAATTATATATTTGAGTTCGTAAGGTTATGGGTAACAACTTTCTTCAAAAGTATTTGAAATCCAGGCACGTGGGCCCAAAGATGAATTTTAGGAATTTTCAATTGGAGTTAGGTAATCACTTTAATAGTTAGGATATGAACTTTCGAACATGTATTGATGATTTTATATAACATTTGACTAGTTTCGATTCGTTTGGCTCCGAATTGAGGGTTTAAAGCACATTTGTGGACCGAAAAGTAAGCTTTAAGACGAGGTAAGTCTCTTTTCTAACCTTGTATAAGGGAATTAACCCCACAGGTGAAATGAATTAATATGTGCTTCTATTTTTGGAGGTTACGTACGCACGAGGTGACGAGAGTCCGTAGGGTGCGATTCGTTTTTTTGATGTTGTTTGATGTGATTTAAGGCTTCGACTAAGTTTATAACGTATTTTAGGACTTGTTGGTATGTTTGGACGAACAGGGGCCTCGAGTGCGATTCGAATTTGAATCGGATTGAATTGTGGACTTAAGAAAATTTTGGTCTGCTTCTGTTCGAGTGCATTCGCACTTGGGTAGGAGCGGCCGCAGCTGCAGCCTTATGAGTATAGAGTAGTTGGATCGCAAATGCAAGGTTCATCTCCGCAAAAGTTAGGTGAGGTCGCTTCTACGATGAAAGGAAGTATAGGAGTGGGCTGAAACATAGATGCAGGATTTTCTCCGCAGGGCGCATGCGCAGATGCAGGAGCCTTTCTGCAGAAGCGGAGGGGCGGGACTTAAGTGGTTTGCGCAGATGCGCATATTGCAGATGCAGCCTGCAAAAGCAGACCTCCTAGCCATAGAAGGAAAGTGCTTTTAAAATAGGGGCTTTGAGTTTTCTCTTATTTTGAGAATTTTGGAGTGCAGACTAGGGCGATATTTGGAGAGGTTTTCACATAGATTGAAGAAGTAAGTAATTTTTAATTATTTTTGTCCATGAATATTGAATACCCATTGATTATTGCACCTATTTCTCATGAATCTAAATTATAATTTAGGGAATTTTGACTCATGTATTGGATAGTAAGATTTAGGGATATGAGGCTCGCTTTATGGTCAGAATTTGATGATTTTAGTATTGTTGGACTCATTATTGATGGGTGTTCTAAATTTGTGATTTTTATCAGGTTCCAAGGCATAGGCCCGGCAGTTTACTATTGGATTTTGGTTAAAGATCTTAGCTTTATCATTTATAATCAATTCTTGTAGCTTTTATTGATAGTATTACGTTAGTTTTGGCTAGATTCGAGCCTCCCGGAGATTGATATACGTGGGAAAGCCTTGCTAGTGGAATGATTTCATTTTCTTGAGGTAAATATCTTATCTAAAATTGGCTGAGGCCCTAATTGCCTGAATTATTGTGATAGCTATGTGCTATCGAGTGCGCAAATGTGTGGGGTTTGAGCCCATGTGCTGACGCCAGGGTATTTATTCATGTTTGGGTTGTGCTCAAGCTATGATAAACCTAGAATTGACCGTTAAACCTTAAGCTATGATGCGTTTGCACATTTGTGACATTGTTGTGAACTATTTGAGCCATGTTTGAGGTTACATAGAGGTTTAATCCCTGAATGAACTGATAAATGTTATTCTATGATGAAATATGTCGATTTGAGCTATGATAGTACACTTTACACATGCCTACACTTTAGCATGTCACTTATACTAGTCCAGGAGCATGAGATTTGTTATTCATTCATTAAGTACATATATTCTTGTTTATTTGCTCCTGTATGATAAGATTGGACTGGGTGCATGTGATCACACCGGGCGAATTGTGTTGTTATGCCTGTGACCACGCCAGGACGGATTGTGTGTTGTACCTGTAACCATGCAGGGCGGTTTGTGTTGTTACGCCTATGACCACACCAGGTGGATTGTACTGTTATGCCTATGGTCACGCAGGGTGAATTATAATATAGAGCTTGTGACCATGTCGGGCTGGTGGCACATTGAATTTGCTGTGCTTGCGTGTCCCCCTAGGTCACCCTCTCATGTTTCTCTCTTGATGGTGTACACGCGGATATTGAGAAAAATTGATCAGTGGTTCAGTAGCATATGGAAAGGTAGAGGAAATATGGCCAATATTTGTTCGAATTTTTTATTTCACCTTTACTTGCAATATCCGTGATTATTTACCTGATTAAACTACATATCATATCTATATGCCGAATATTGACTAACTAGAGTATTTGGAAAATTGTAGACGTACGCACACGATGTTTCTTCTTGTGCTTTATGCCTTGATTTCTTTATTGTTCTGTACTTGTTTAAAAGATGAAACTACACAAGTGATAGCTAGCATCATTTAATCGTGCTCCTTTTACCTTTCCAAGGTTAATTACGATACTTATTAAGTACATTAAGTCGGTTGTACTGATACTATACTCTGCACTTAACTGTGCATATCCATGTGTAGGGACCAGTTACCAGCAGTAGACTTGCTTGTTGCATTATCTTCGAGAGGCGAGGTAGTGCTCCATCCTTGCTCATAGTTTGACTTGTCTTTTCCTTACATACTGTTGCTATGTTTCAGAAAGTGTTATTATTGATTTGTTTCAGACTTGTATTCAGTGGTAGAGCTCATGACTCCGTACTTACTAGTTTTTGGAGGATTGTACTTGTATTAGCAGTATTTGGCTTTATTGAGATTTTAGACTTATGCTATTATTTATAGTTCCGTTGTTCTATTTTATTATTATATTTCGGCTTGCCTAGTTGGTGTGATATGTGCCATCGCGACGGGTTGGAATTTTGGGTCGTGACATTGGCGAGCTGCCTGAGCGGGCCTAAAAGGACGACCTCTTCTTTAATGTGACTGGCCTCCAGGCGAGGCACCACCAAAAACCATTTGAACCACGGGGCCTCCCACTCCTCCTGCTCAAGCCTGTGAACATGCTCCAAATGCATAGCAATCTCAATCATTTGATCAAACCTAGCATCCATCTCGGCCGTCGAGCCAAACTATAACGCACACCATAGTTGAGGCCATCAATAAACCTCCTGATCTTTTCCCTCTCAGTGGGAACCAACCATACTGCATGACGTGCCAACTCTGCAAATCTCATCTCATACAGGGTCTTAGTCATACTATCTTGGCATAGCTACTCAAACTCCCTACGCAACTCCTTTATGCGAGTCTATGGAATAAACTTCTCTAGGAAGAGAACTGAGAACTCATGCCACGTAAGTGGTGTTGTGCCAGCTCGTCTACCTGACTTATAGGTCTACCATCACTTGTATGCTGGGCCTATTAGCTAAAAAATTAGTAAAGTCAACCCCACTAAAATCCACTGTACCTGCTGTGCGAAGAATCTGATGACAGGATCCAGAAAACCCTGAGCATGGTCTAACTCTCCCCTACTGAACTGAAGAGGATGAAGCCTCTGAAATCGCTCCAACCTCTTCTGCTCCTCATTAGTCATAGATGGACCAACCTCAGTCTGAGAAGCAATAGCTGGCTGAACTCGCAACACCACTGGTGTCAAATAACCCTACGTTAGCTGCTCCGGTGTTTGGGCGGCGGGAGTCTGGGCTCCTCACCTAGCATGTGAGGTAGCTGGTGCAATTGGTATCATACCCACCTAAGACAAGCTCGTGTACACACTCAAGATTTGAGCCAAAGTCTCCTGAAGAAAAGGTATATCAAAGGGTATCGCTGGTGTCTGAGCTGGTCCCACCGGCTTGACAGTTTCCGGAACCCGTTCCTCCACTAAAGCGACTAGTGGCTCCACAGGTTTTTCTCTAGCTGCTATGCGAGCCCCATCTTGGCCTCTACCTTGGCCTTGGCCTCTCACGGTCCTGACTAGTGGCACTGGTGCTTGCCCGCCCGATGAACGTGTTCTCACCATCTGTGAGAGGGTAGAAGAGTAAAGGTTCAAACTTCAAAATTTTACATGTTCGCACAAGAATGTAAGAATGTGAAGTTTCCTAACAGTTCGGTAGCCTCTCGAAGATAAGTACAGACATCTTTTTACCGATCCGCAAGACTCTACTAAACTTGCCTATGACCTATAGAACCTATGAACCTAGGGCTCTAATACCATCTTGTCACGACTCAAAACAACCAGCTAGTCATGATGACGCCTTTGCTAGGCAAGCCGAACATAACAATAACATATCATAATAACAAAATAGCAGAAATAGGACAAGTCTAATGCCAAAAACATAAGTAATTGTGTCGGAATACAATAATCCCCCAGAACTAGTAATACAGTGACATGAGCCCTAAAGTGAAGTTCAAGTCTAGAATACATATAGTAATACTGTCTGAATGAGAATAACAGTACTAAAAGAAAAAACTAGACGCCAAGACTGCGGTCTAGATGAAACTCTACCTCCTCTCTCCAAAGTGCTCATAAGAATACATCACAACTAGCCACAACTCGGTCCAATACCTAGATCTGCACAACTAGATGTTGAATGTAGTATGAGCACAACCGACCTCATGTACTCATCAAGTATCATAACTAACCTTGGTAAGGTATTAGAAGCAAGAATTATTAATGATATTCGTTATTCACCTTTACATAAATCTAAAAAGAACAATACAATAATATGGTCAAGTCAGGAACCACAAATAATAAAACCACTTTAGTGCACACAATAACTTAACATACTCTGGTCAGTTAACCATCCATCATGTAAAGAAGATATGCGAATAAATTAGGTAAACAACCAAGGAAATTGCAAGTACAGAAGAACTGCAATAACCAAATCAAGCATTGGCAAGCCGTTTCTCATACATCGTGTACACCATCAAGAGAGAAACATGAGAGGGTGACCACAGGGGGATGGATCCTTATCCACATGCTGCACGGACAACTCACTTGACAATAATATCAATCGCACAGACAACTTATGTGCCAATAATATTAATATATCTCGGATCTGCACGAACAACTAGTGTTGTACGGAAAACTCACATGCCAATAGTAATAATATCTAAGATCCTCATGGATAACTCACGTGTTATGCGGACAACTCACGTGCCAATAATCACAACCGCATGGATAACTCACGTGCTATCAGTCCAAACAGATGGCAGATATGCAAAATTGCAAGTTTATGATCAATGAATATCAATTTCATACTCCTGGACTGGTATAAGTGACATGCTAAAGTATATGCATGAGAAAAGTATGCTATCATAGCTTAAATCATGCAATTTCATCGTGAAAAGTTGCAATTATCGGGTTCAATCAGGAGATTAACCTCTATCTAACCTCAAACATTATTCAAATAGCTCAAAAAAGGGGTACAAATATAAGAAACATTATAGCATGAAGCTTAGCAATCAATTCACGGTATATCAGAGCCTAAGCATTACCCCGAGCATGAATACTACCCTGGTGCAAGACATAGGCCCGACCCCACAAATGTGCACCACCCATAGCACATAGCTATCACAAATGACTTAGGCAACTAATGCCTGAACCAAGTTTAAGTAACAAACTTAGTCCAACCAAGCCAAATCAATACTCTAAGAAGCCCTTCCCGCGTGAATCAACCTCCGAACGGCTTGAATCTAGCTAAAATAATTTTATAATATCAATATAAGCCATAAGAAACAATCGCAAATAATAAAGTTAATATCTTGGTTTTGATTATGCTAAATCAACCCAAAAATCAACCATAGAACCGCACCCTGAAACTCGACAAAACTCACAGATTCCGAACACCCATTCCAATATGAATCCAAATATATGTGCTTCATCTACTTCCAACCTTTCGAATCATCACTTTTCACTCTCCAAAATTATAATAAAAATTTCCATCCAATCCCACCTTCAATTCACATAAATTAGGTGTAATAATCTTATAATCAATATCTAACACCAAAATCAAGTAAAGATTACTTACCCCTTCAATTGTGATGAAAAGCTCACCAGAAATTGCCGCCAACTGACACTTGGCCACATCTGTGGCTCCATTTCTGCAGAGAAAAGCCCGCATCTGCAATCCACTCAGTTTCCCGACCTCCCGCTTACGCGGACAACCAGTCACACCTACAGCTTTGCTTCTGCACCCAAACTGCCGCATCAATAGTCACAGCTCCCAGCCACCTCCTTCGCATCTGTGCCCAATAATTCCGCAGATGCGTACCCTCCTCTGCAGGTGCGATTTCACCAGAACTTCCAACCTTCTTCCTAGTTTTGCCACGTCCTGGGTGTTCCAAAACCCAGTCGAGCCCCTCGAGTCCCCATCCTAACATACCAACCAATCCCAAAATATAACATGGACCTACTCGAGGTATTAAATCACATAAAACAACATAAAAATCACGAATCGCACTTAAATTCAAGTTAAGGAACTAATCAACTTCCAACCTCTAAAACTCATGCCGAACCACATCAAATCAACTCGGAATAATCTCAAATTTTGCATGTAAGTCCTAAGTGACACAAGACCTATTCTAACTCTTGGAACGATGATCCGAATCCGATATAATCAAAGTCAAGTCTCAGTCAAACCTATAAATCTTCCAAACCTTCAATTAACAAACCTTTGCCAATTCAAGACAAAACAACTTAGGAACCTCTAACTCCAAATCTAGACATGCGTTTAAGTTTAAAATCACCATACGAAGCTATTGGAACCATCAAAATACCACTCTAAAGTCATCTACACAAAAGTCAAACTTCGAGGAGCTCTTACAACTTAAGCATCTAACCTTAGGACTAAGTGTCCCAATTCAATCCAAAACTTCCCCGAAACCAAACCAATCATCCCCGCAAGTCACATAATCACAAATACTCATATGTAAATCATCTAACAGGAGAAACGAAGTTAAATTACTCAAAACGATCGACCGAGTCGTTACATTCATGCTCTGGAAACTCTAACTTATTTGGTAATGACTATATTTAAATGGAGATTCAAACTGAATAAAGAGGGAATTTAAGCTCTTACTTAGGAAAGTTTAAATGTATACAAAACGAGTTGATGTATTTGTGTGTGAATTCACTCTTTACGATGCGTTCACCCTCATTCCATATTTACAAATTTTTAAGCTCAAAGTTCTTATGTAATCTTCTAGCTGATGAATCAGCTCTCACTGCATGAGTAGATCATTGTGGAATTTCACGCCCCATAGCATAGCATTGTTGTCTACAAAATTATCCAAAAGGCTAGTCATATCCGACAAATTGTCACATTCTAAAAATAGATGCTTTCACACTAAGATTACCTTCCAACTTTAGGCATCTCCAAATAGTGCTTAGCAAGCCTTTTTCTCACATAAGGATCTAATAGATAAACATGAACTACATTAAACTTTATTACTATATATGAAAAAGCTATAGCTAGAATATTGTTAAACGGACAGAGAAGCTGCTAATTTATCTAATTCACAAATGAAACAATAGCAACTAAACGTCAGAGGATTTACAATCATATTGAAGACTTAGTGATTGCTTCGTTAGGAGTCAGTAACTTGTAATTAAAGCTAAATAATGAGGCTATTAAAGTTCTTATGTTGGACAACTAAGTTCCATTTTATATAATAATCCAGTAATTGAAGTTTGTTATAGTGATCTTCACTCTCCAGTATTCCTTGTAATTGAGTTTCACATGCCAATGAATTCGAATTAGGTACATATAATTTGTGCCTTATACTAAAGAACCGTAGATCTGTTTTGAGAATAGAGTTTCTACTAAGCTGGCTGCTACCAAAATTAGGGGCATGCCTTAAATTAGACCAAATGGCAAGGTTTTCTCATAATGTTACTCGAAACAGAATAATTGAGTGAACAAAAATGTATAGCTCTTTACATTAACTGTTGCACTTACATTTGGAATGCGCAATGGTTCTTAGTCACATATGTTATAGATAATGTGCCAGAAATATATTTTACGTGGTTTAGTATCTACATTAGATAAAATGGGAGAGGAATGTTGATGGTAGTATCTATATTATCTTCACTCCATGCATTTCAAACTTGACGAATGCATTTATTTGGTTCCATTGCGATGGTAGTCTGCCATTAATATCAGTAGAGTTTATTGGTTTCTTGACTTGTAAATTCATTTTGAAATAACGATGATATTTCAGGAGATGGAAGGGACAAAGAGCTGCAGCGAAAGAGGAAGAGTGAACTTATATGTAGAAAGAGAGCATCAGCAAAGAAAACAATCTAGCCTATACTAAACACTATAAGATAAGAAGAAATTGCTGCCTCAGTGTTGCAAGATAGAGAAGTGGAATAGCTCAATAGCATACAACAGTGATCTTCTTTGAATAATTCTTTTGAGTGTTTCCGATTTACAATGTGTTCTACTCTACCCTGACCATGAATGAAATTTATTTTGGCCTTGTAGAACTACTGACATTTCTCTTACATCTGGTGCTACCAAAAGACTTGCACAACGAGATTAGCATTGAACAGGTAACCGACTTTTTATCTTTATATATTTGCACATGTTGGCTCTTACTAACACATTATATATTCCTCATCCCGCTTGTACTGCTATTGGTTACTGTTGTACATTATTTTAGCTCTTAAGTTGTGCTACTGTGTCTATCTACAATGTTTTCCGTTGGTATCCTCTCTTAGGGTTCACACCATATCATTGCCGGCTGATGACCAAGAGTTCTATGAATTACTACGTTTACACTGTGGGCAACAGTATATACTTAAATGATGGGAACAACCTCCGAACTCCAATGCTCCACTGAAAAATACTTCACATGGTTGCGGTGGCGCTAAGAAGATCTTTCATCATTTAGCTGAAACGCACTTACTGTGTTAGTTATGTCTGTAACAATTCGACCGATCGTTTTGAGCTCTAGTGCGTTGTTCAGTAGTTTGAGTCCTTGAATAGCTTCACTTCAGGTATTATGACTTGTACGTATGGTCGGAATTGAATTTTGGGAAGTTCGGGATTAATTTGAAAAGCAAGTTCTAATTCGGAAGTTTTAAGTTGGAAGAATTGACTAAGATTTGACTTTTTAGTAAACGACCTCGGAATCGGATTTAAAGATTTCATGATGTTTGAATAATGATTTTGGTCTTAGGTGCACGTCTGGATATTGAGTTGGAGGTCCGTAGGTCATTTATGCGTCAATTAGCGGAAGTTGGAAATTAGATAATTTTTGGAAAGTTTGACCTGGAGTGGACATTTTGATATCATGGTCGGATACTTATTCTGGAAGTGGGAGTAGGTCCGTAATATTAATTATGACTTGTGTGCAAAATTTGAGGTCAATCGGACTTGGTTTGATAGGTTTTGACGTCGAACGTAGAAATTTGAAGTTCTAAAGCTCATAAGTTTGAATTGGGGTGTGATTCGTTATTTTATGGTTGTTTGATGTGAATTGAAGGCTCGACGAAGTTCGTACTGTATTTTAGGACTTGTTGGTAGGTTTGGTTGAGGTCCCAAGGGCCTCGGGGTGGTTTCGGATGGTTAACAGATCAAGTTGAAACATAAAGAATGGCTGAAGTGCACCAGTTCTGGTGCAATCGCACATGCGAATGATTGACCGCAGGTGCGTGACCGCATGAGCAAGGAAATGGTCGCAGGTACGGTTTCGGCGAAGTTGGGCAGTGATAGCAGGTGCGAAGGGTTGTCCGCACCTGCGAGGTGCCAAATGCGGAAAGGTGTTGCAGGTGCTAGAATGGGAGAGTAAGCCTGGGGGCGCAGGTGCGAAAGTATATCCACAGATGCGGAAGTAGGCTGGAAGTCCTGGATTGCAGAAGCGATGGGAAATCCGCAAAAGCAGTCGCACAGGAGCGGAAATAGGTCCGCAGAAGTGGATTTTGCCTGGCTTGGAGGGAACCGCACCTGCGATGGATTTTTTCGCAAGTGCGGAGTAGCAGGTGCGGAGATGCAAGTGCGGCTGGTGTTCTGCATGTGAGGAAATTCGTCTGGGCAGAGGTGTTCTTTTAAAAGCGGGATTTGGCCCATTTTCTCTCATTTACACAAGGTAAATGATTCCCACCTATTTCAATTTAAATACATGTGTTGTATATGGATTTAAGCATGAAAATTAGTAGAAATTTAGAATTTTGGTAGAAAACCTAGAAATTGGTATTTTTTTATTTTGACCACGAAATTAGACATGGAATTAGGAATAAATCATATATTTGAGTTTGTGGCGTTATGGATAAAGTTTATCTTCGAAAATATTTGAAATCCGGAGTACCCGAGGGTTGGCTTTGTCGACTTTTGAAGCAAGATTGGGAATTGTTTTAATTGATTAATTATGAGTGCTAGAATGCATTCTGATTGGTTTGCACACTGTTTGAATCGTTTTGGATTGACGGGCTTTAGTTCGAGGTGCTAGAGAGGCTTTGGAGCCGGTAATGGAACTTTGAAACGAGGTAAGTCTCCTGTCTAACACTGTGAGGGGGAAACTACCCCTGGGTGATGTATCTGTTATGTGCTACTTATTGCGGGGGCTACGTACACACAAGGTGACGAGAGTCCATGCGTAGCTAGATTCATGTTATGTCCGGGTAGACTTAGGTTCCCGCCGTGCTATAACTGTTCTACTTGAGTTGTCTCTTGCCTATTAAATTTCTTTATTTTACGTTGTGACTTGAGACTAGACTTGTGTAGAGTGCTAGACTTACTATTGTAGAGATTCGACGGGCTTCATGATTTGCCGCGAAATAATTGTACTCCTCTTACGAGTTTCTCCCGCGCTATGCGTTCTCATCGAAAGGTTTCTCAAAAAATTTGTAACTCATACGTCTATTCGTGAGTGGGGTCAAGGACCCGTCAAAGCTTCTTATTCTAATAGGATTGGACCGTTCGCCTCGGCAGGAGAGATACATCTATGGTTCATGCCGTTCAACCCTTGGCAATGGGCACACTATGATGGATCGGGCCTTACGTCTCGGCAGGGTTACGTATAATACTCTCATAGAAGAGGGCCGTTCGCCTCGGCAATATTATATATATATATATATATGGTTCGAAAATATTATGATACGCCTCGGCATTGCTATAAAATACTCTTATGAAATCGTGCGTAATAATTGATAAGAAGGCAGTATATCTGCGAGTCTTCCTTTTATTTTTTTTTTGGGAAAATATGTTTTTATTATATTCACATAACAAAAAGTACATATCTGCGAGTCTTCCTTTTATGCTATTGTTTTTGCAGAAAATGTTGCAAACTTTGACCATGTTGTTCCTGGTGTGGGGTGAGTGTTGTCCAGTGTTGTTCCAAAGATAGTTTAATGATATGTATCTCCTGTGTGTAATGTTGCTTGTATAGAAGTGAGGTGATTGATTCAATTGCATTAGACTGAGCACCAAGGGTGCTAATACCACACAATGCAATTGCGCCAATAACCTTGTCCTATGACAACAATTTCCTGCAGTGTTGGTATTGCTTTTGTTGTTGGTACTCCTGTATCTGTTATGATTGTTGTAGTTGTTTCTGATGTTATTGATAATGGTGAGTTGTTGGTGCAGTGTTCCTTGGTTTGGTTTGCTTTGCTGTTTGTCTTTGTCATTGCATATCTATGTTGCTGATATCTGTGGTGCTGGTTCTTGAGAATTCTTTCTTTGTTATCTTTCCCTGCATTGCTTGTTTCTGTTCCTGCTGTGCTCAGGTGCATTGCTTGTACTGGATTGTTTTGTATGAACTGTTGGTGTTGTTGTGTGGCTGTGTGCTTAGAGTCCAAACACCAATCTTGTTGATCCTCTGCTGAGTTGTTGCAGTAGCTTTGTTGTTTTGTCTATGCTGCCTGCTTGAAAATTGGTGCTCTGAGTGCTGAGTTTTTGCATTGCTGACTCTGATGTTTTGCTGCTGGTGTATCTGGTTTCTTTGCTGCATTGAGGATGCCTTGTCTTGCTTTATGTATTTGTTATTGTTGTTGCCTTGTTTCTGAATCTGATTACTGCTGCTTAGTTTGCTGCTTCTTCTGGTAGCTTTGGCTTCTTTGATGTGTTCTGTTTCTGTTGATCCCTGCCAATGGTATTGTTGTTGTTGAGCAGTTTGTGAGCTGTCTGTTGAATCAATTCTTCCATCCCTAATGCTGCAAGTTGTCCCTGATTGTACAGATTGATGTTTCCTGTTCTTTGTTCTCTTAGCTCTGCTTGATTGCCTCCTCCATTGTTCTGCTGTTCTAAATTATCCATCTTCCTGCTGGTGTTGCTGCTTTGCTGATGATTCTGATGCTTTTGTTGCAGTGAAGCTGCCTTGGCTTGTTTCTTGAGGAAACATGTTATTGCTATCTGTTAAAACTCCAGTTTGATCCTTGTCTTGTTGCTGAGTTTGTATCTGGTTTTTCCTCTTGTTGCTGTTGTTTTGATTTCCATTGTGCTGCTATTGTATCCAGTTTTGTATGTCCAGCACCCTGCACATAAACAATGAGAGTTAAAGTGTGTAAAAACAGCATTTTACTGGTATATATTTCCTCCCCTCCTTGTGTGCTTTGTGATTTTAAGCAGAGGTCCTGCCCTGTGGAGTGTTGGTGCAATGAGCAGATTATCATTTTGTCACTTTAACTCTTATGTATGGACATTGCATTTTGTCTGCATTCAAGATTATCTTGCCTATTGAGTCCAATTGATTGAAGTGATGACACTCAATTCTTCCATAGTTAAGAGCATAATTGGCAAGGTGATCTGCCAGCTTGTTTCCTTCCCTATATGTGTGTGATACTATCAGGACAAGGGAGTCTTTGAATTGGAGGATTTCTTCTATTTGATCAGCTATGCACCAGGGTGGCTTCCATGAGCCATTAATGATATTGTTTAGGAGCATGGAATCTGTTTGCAGCCAGATGTTAGTGAAACCTTGTGTGCTACAGTATCTTAATGCTTCTTGAATGGCTGTTGTTTCTGCAATTGGTGTTAGTTCCCTCTAAACATTCTGTGCCAAGTGCATAGATTAGGTCCCCTGTTTCATTTCTCACACAGAAGCCAATTGAGCTTCTCCCTGGGTTCCCTTTTGATGCTCCATCAGTATTAATCTTTATCCATCCTGGCAAAGGAAATTCCTAGTTGACCTTTTTGTAGCTTAGTCTTGGAGTCTAATTCTCAAGCATGTGTAAAAGATCCTGCCATTTGTGGGGGCATTGATTCCTGGCTTCCTGGTGTGGACTAAAGCTTGCAATGTTGTGGAGATTTGGTAGATTACTCTACCAGTTGTGACTGGTTCCCCATGCTTGTAGCTGTTTCTTCTTTACCACAGTTCCCATATGATGCATGCTGGGAGTGCCTGCATTATTGGTTTCAGTCTGTTGACTGTTTGTGCTGTCCAGCATTTTATTATTGCTTGATGGAATGTTAATCCCTCAATTGGGATTCCTGCTCTGTGCATGAAGTATTTCCACACCTTGTTGGAGTATTTGAGGTGTAGAAGAGGTAAGCCATGCTTTCTTCCTTTGAATCAGTACAGCACCAGCATTTTGAGGGCAGTTGATACCCCCATCTTTTTAGGATACCATCAAGTGGTAGTTTTGCCCTCTAGACTCTCCACATGAAGTAAGCAATTTTGAAAGGAAGTCCCTTTACCCAGATCTTCTCATATGCTATTTTAGGATCTTCCCTTTCCCTCAAGTATTCCCATGCTGTTTTGACTATGAATAGCCCTTGATTCTGTAGCATCCAGTATGGGATATCAAGAGTGTTTTCCATCCTTGGTGGCTTGATTGTGGTGATTATATGTTCTACCATGTCCTGTGGCAAGTTTTCTGATAGTAGCTCCCTATTCCAGTTGCCATTGAGCAGGGTATTGTTTACATTCTGAAGTGCTTCTTCAATTGGGAAATTTGGTGGTACCAGGAAGTATAGGGCTCCTAGCCTAGTCCACTTGTCATACCAGAAGAGTGAGGATCCCATTTTTAGTTTCCAAGCAATTTGATGTTCAATATTCTCTCTACTTTCTAGCATTTTCTTCCAGACCTGTGATCCTTTCTTCCATGGAACAGTTACTGCATTATGTTTTTTGCAGTATTTCTGTGACATGAATGCATTCCAGATACTGGGCTTAGTTCTGAAATTCTACCACAGTTTGCCGAAGAGAGCCTTTGACATATCATGAAGGGATCTGAATCCTGCTCCTCCTTCCTCTTGTGGTAGGCATAGGTTGTTCCAGGATGACCACTGTCTGTTGGTGCCTCCTATTGTACTACTCCAGAAGAATTGAGCAAAACGCTTATGGATGTTGTCGATTACTTGCTTGGGAGGATTCACTGCTGATAATAGGTGCACTGGCATACTTTGCAAAACATGTTTGATCAATATGGCTCTACCTCCTATGGAAAGTAGCTTCCCCTTCCAGGATTGCAATCTATCTTGAATCTTGTTCATAATGTCTTGATAATATATGATTCTTTTCCTTGAGTAGTAGATGGGGCAGCCTAGATAGGTGAATGGAAATTTCTGCCTTCCAATTCTTGTGATTCTTTCTGTTCTTTCTACTGCCTCTGATGGAGCTGAGTGATGCATGTAGATAGCTGACTTGTTCCTATTTATTAGCTGTCCTGAAGCTGTTTCATATGAACTCAGTGTCTCCATTATCAACTGTAGTGAATTAGTATCCGATGATGAGAAGATTATCATATCATCTGCATATGATAGATGATTGATTCTTGGACTTCTTCTTGGCAATCCAAAGCTTTTGAAGCAAGTGTTTTGGTGTAGTGCATGTAGTCCTTTTGAAAGTGCTTCAGCAGCAATGATGAAAAGGGTGGGGGACAAAGGATCTCCTTGTTTGACACCTCTTGTTGACTTGAATAAACCATGTGGTTGGCCATTAATGAGGATTGAGTACCAATTGTTGCTCACTATGTCCATGATCATTCCTATGAAGGTTTCATTGAAGCCTATCTTCCTTAAAACTTTTGCTATGTATAACCAAGATATTCTGTTGAAGGCCTTGGTCATGTCCAGTTTGATAACCACATTTGGACCTGCCTTTATACTTTTCCCAATGTCAGTGATGATTTCCTGTGCCAGAAGAACATTTTCCACTATTGTTCTGCCTCTTACAAACCCAGCTTGTTCCTGGGAGATTAGGGAAGGCAGGATGACCAACAATCTTTCATGAATGATTCTCGAGAAGACCTTGTTGATTAAGTTGCTCAGGCTTATTGGTCTTAGGTCAGTGAAAGTTGCTATCTCCTTCTTCTTTGGAATAAGGACCAGATTTGTGTGTGTTATACTTTTGGGAAGATGTCTACCTGAGAAGAATGTTGTGACCATGTTTTGTATGTCTTCCCCTATAATTTCCCAGCAGGTCTGATAGAAGGTACCTGTAAAGCCATCTGGACCTCCTGCACTATCTTTGTTTAGGCTAACGACAGCTTGTTTTGTTTCTTCTTTTGATGGTAGCCTGATCAGCTCTGCATTTTGCTGTGAGTCTATCAATTGCTGGATGTTTTCCAGAATTTTGAAGTCTGTGGGAGTACTTTCCTCCGTGAATTGGTCCTTGTAGTATGAAATGGCTTCTTCCACTATCTGCTCATGTTCTTCTAACCAGATGCCAATTTTGTTTTGAATTCTTTTTATCTATGGCCTTCTCCTTCTGCCATTGACTTGAGTGTGGAAGAACTTGGTATTTCTATCTCCATATTTGAACTAGGCCATTCCTGCTTTTTGTTTCCAGAATTGTTCCTCTACAGCAAGATGTCTGACCATTTGAGCTTGTACCTTTTGTAGTCTTTCTCTGTTTTCAGTAGTAGGCCTCTCCTCAAAATGTTGTTCATGGACAAGAACCACTTCTTTCATGCTTGCTATGATCTGAAAGATATCTCCAAAAGTAGCCTTGCTCCAAAGGGATAGGGTTTTCTTTAGCTTGTAATTGAAGATGATGAAGAGGTCTCCATGGAAGTCTGCTTGCCAATTTTCTTTGACCACTGCTTCAAAGGTATCTTGCTTGGTTCAGAAGTTGTGGAATTTGAAAGGTTTCTTGATCTTTATTGGCTTTTGATCAAAATGTATTAGCAGAGTACTATGATCTGATCCAATTTTGGGAAGGTGTGTGACTTCTATTGTTGGAAAAGCTTGTTGTAGCATTTGATTTGCTAAGCATCTATCCAATCTTTTGAAAATGCACTCCTCGTCTGCTCTTCCATTCCACCAAGTGAAGATACTTCCTTTGAAACCCAAGTCTGTTAGGCAGCTGATGTTTATGCAATGATTGAAGTCATCCACTTCATTGAAAGGAACTGGGACATTGAAATCTCCTCCCACTATCCATGGATTGGTGATTGTCTCTGATATGTCATATATTGAGTCCCATAGTTCAATTCTTTCTATTGGTGTGCACTTAGCATATACAAGCGTGAGGATATGTTCCATCTTTGATTCTGTGTGGAGGAGCTTCAGTGTGAGGTGTTGGACTGAATCTACAAGCACTGTGACATTGTAAGCATCATCCAGAAAAGCCCAAATTTTGTTGGACACATTTGCTATTGCTTGTGTTATGCCAATTCTTCTCCTGTATTGTTCTAGTTTCCTAAGTTGCTGTTTTGGTTCCATGATGCCAATGAATTCAAATTGATGCTTGTTGTGAAGTGTGATCAGTCTTTCGAAGGCTTGCATTGTGTTGATTGATCTTATATTCCATATAATGGCCTTCATTGTGATTTGTTGGGATATGTCAATGCTCTTTTGGGCTGGATCCTTGTTGTTGGAGGGCTGCTGCTGCCTTTGAACTATTTCCTTTGATGGTTTCCTGGTCCAGTTTGTCTATCAGTATGGGTTGGTGACATGTCTCCTTGCCTTGCAATGTTTCTGAGGTTCTGTGTTATGCTCTCATTATCCATGTCTTTGTCTGTTGCTTCTTTACATTCACTCATGATTGCAGTTGTTGTTGACAGGTTTCTGGGCCTGATGATTGCCTATAGCTGAGCTCTTAGTATTCCTATCCTGTTGATTGGATCCTGTTCCATTGGTCTTCTCATTAGAGGTTCTCTGATCTTGGATGTTTTTCTTTGGTGTCTTCATCACAGAGTTATCCTCAACGTCTTCTTCTTCACCTTGCATTTCCTCCGGAATTTCTCCTTCCTCTGAGCATTCCTCTAATTGATCTGCCCACAATCTCCCTGGGATTTGTTCTGCTTGTCTGATTGTACTTGTTTCTGTTTGTTTTGCAGATGTGTTCAGCTGCCCATCCTTCAATTGTGTGATCTGCACCAGAGGTGTTAGCTTGTTCTATTGAATTGAGTGTGATTGGTTGGCAGCCTTGGCTGATGTTGCCAGTATTCAATTGCCTTTGGTTCCTTTCCAGCACCATTTGCTCATTGTGTTTTCTTCTGCTGTTTCTTTACTTCCTGCTGTTGTGCCATCAGTTTCCTGATCTTTGTTGGTAGTGACATTGTCCAAAGTCAGTGCTACTGTTCCATTGCTTTCAGCAGTATGATTGTTTGCTTCATTGGCATTCTTCCCCTCTGCTATGTCTGTGTTTAGGTATGTTTTTCCAATTTCCTGGACTTCAGCATTGTAATTGCCAGTAGCATTGGGGTTGCCTTGGTCTAGGGCATCAAATTTGTTTGCAACAGATAAGTGGTGACTGTTTTTTCCTGTTAGTTCATTTTGCTTGCAATGCTTGTGAATTGCCTTATTTTGCATTCTATTGTCTTTAACTTCCTTCCATTGAGGGCCCATATTGCCTACTACCTTGCCACTTGACAAAATCAGCATTGGTTGCTCATTCCCTGCTAATTCCTTGCCTTTTTGTGTCCTTTTCTCTGCTGGCCTATGCTCTTCAACAGTCTTCATATAAGGAATTTTTGGATGTAGCTTCCAACACTCAATCATTTCATGTCCTTGAATCTTGCATTGTTTACAGTATTTTGGGAGGTAGTCATACTGTATTTTGATCCATTCCGTTCTAATTTCCCTTGTTTATTCATTCTCAATATCTAGTGTAACCTTTTGGGGCAATTCTGCTAGCAAATCTACCAATACCTTCACTCTTGCACAGCTTGGTCTTGTCTTGTTAATTGTTGCTACATCCAAATGCAAGGGCTTACCAACTACAGAGGCGAGTGAAAATAGGCACTCCTCCACATAATAAGTGGGAAGTAGGTGCGGAAAGGATATCCATGCCATTGTCATTGATGTTTCTTCTCCAAACTTGAATTTAGTATCATATATGAATTGCCTCATCTGATACTCGAACCCATCCTTGGCTTTGAGGTAGTACGTGCTTTTTGAGGTGATTTTTATGAAGTCCTCCCACAATGTTAATCTGATGAGCACATGCTTATCTCTGAAGTATCCAATATTACATTCTCCTTTGATTCCACACTGAATTGGTATGATTTTTCTAAGCTCTTGCAAATCTGGCCACCCGCATGAGAACTTGCCCAAAATCGTAAATTGAAGACCTTCTATGATGTTCATACGGGTTACCTCTGCTTCCGTGTATTTTATAATCGGTTGTCCATGCATGTATGTTGGCTTCTTGATTGGGACTGGTTCGATACTTTTGCTAGGGTTCGAGACTGTGTTGCTGTTTAAACTTGCTGGTTTAAGAATTTTAGAATAGTCAAGGGGTTTGGGTGTGGGTGACATGGTGTTTGGTATTACTGGAGTATTTTGTGATTGTTGGCCAGCCGGTGACGCCATTGATGGCGTTTGAGCTTCGCTTCATCTGTTCTTTCTCTCTCTTCGCTTTCGCCAGACGTTCTCTCTCTATGTCAAGCCTAACCTTTTGAGCTGCATTTCATGTTACGTTCCGCGTCCTGCAGAGCCTCCATCGGAGTTATTTATATTACTCCTGTCTAGTTTGTATTCCAGGCATATGTTGTATCTTATTATATTTTCTAGTTGATACTCATGCGCTTGTGACACCGGATTTTGGGGGTTCCCTCAGGTTGTTCATTATTGTAGTTTGAGTAAATATTATCATTTACCCTGTAAATGTTATTTCATACTATTTAATTCAACGAAAATTATGATTTCAAAACACAAAAAAATGGGTAATTAAGTTGATCAATCACTGTTGGCTTTCCTGACCGCGATTTTAGGCACTATCACCACCTTTAGTGAATTTTGGGTCGTGACAAGTTGGCAAACATTGCTGGATACACTTTAAGTGCACCACCTTTCATTAACTGTCAATAATGTTCCATTATTTACTCTTGAAAAAGACTTCTCTAAGCCCTTGAGCTATATTACATAACTGTTGCATTTTGTATGCCTAAGAAAGAGTTGTTTATACTACAGTACTACTTCATCTATACAAGTATTCTTAAATATTTGAATTCTTGAATTAGGTTTTGAACTTTCTGTTTTACTTTGTCACTACTCTTGTATTGTTATAGAGTAACCGACGGGTATTATGTAACATGTTTTTCACTATAAACTACTTGTATAGTTCAATTAGGAAATGCCACTAACTTGGGGTTTTAATACATCTATGTAGTTGATTGATGAACTTATTTTTCTTGACGGAAAAAGTATAGTCATTGATCTTTGATTTTCTTCACTGGTAGGATATTGTAACTCTGTAGCCTGTCTGTTTATACGTCTTCTAATGTCATGTACATACGTATTTTGAAGACCACCAGTTTGTGTTTGAAAGGTAACACAAATGACAATCTGCTACTTTTTGTAAATACCAAATAACTTTGACACTTGCCATTATTGACTTCCTTCTGCTTCCACTGTTGAGAAAAAAATGGAAAATACACTTTATTTTATGTAACTTAGTAGCATGTATATTTACATTTTTATTAGCCGGTAAAGTACATTGGTCCTGCAAATAATGATTGACGAAAGGCTCAGCAGTAAATATGATCTTTTGGTGTTATTTTTCGAGTCCAAGTTATGATGTGTTATTAGGTTCAGAAACACAAATGTGCAAGGGAAACTCCATTGTGTTAAATAGATATGTATATACTGTATTCATATAGTTGGAAAGGTAAATGAATATTGTAGATGAACAATAAAATATTGATATAGCAGACATAAAATCTTATCTTCAGAAGAATATTAGCATGGTATGAAAGCTTTGGAGTTAGCATCACTAAACCAAATTAAACATTATCAGTACCTTTTGGCTTCAATTGTTTTCTATTATTTTCTATGAGGCAAACAAGAGGAGATTTGGTGGAACTTAAGAATGTACATTTATTATTCTTTAACAATAAAAATTATTATTACTTATTTTCTTGAGCTCGGCCAGTCACTAGTCTAAAATATTTTCGAAAGTACGAAAACTACGATACATTTATTTAGATAATTTTTTCTCAAATATACTTTTTTCATAGGCATTTATTTTTTTCTTTTTTCTGTATGTATGTCTTACGTCATATATATTTATTTTTGGTATTATGAAAATCTTAGCTCTTCTCTCTCGAGTTAATTTATAAAAGAGTTATTTGGTAGATTCACATTCTAACTGCGCAAAGAGTGGATTAGAATATATATATATATATATATATATATATATATATATATGTGTGTGTGTGTGTGTGTGTAAATATATATATACATATATATGTATATATATATATACATATATATCTATGTATGTATATTAAAGAGTAATGACTTGACATCTTTCTTGAAGCATAATGGCTATTTATCTTTTTCGTCATTTTTTCCGTCATTTAGGCCAAAAAAAAAACCCTCTTTCATTTGTTTCGTGATTAATGCTAAAAGGCGAAATGCTAGAGCATTTAGAATTTTAAAAGTTAGCAATATAATATATGTATTTATGGTTCGAAAATATTA
The DNA here is from genome assembly GCA_002018475.1 of Nicotiana obtusifolia. Classification (NCBI taxonomy): domain Eukaryota; kingdom Viridiplantae; phylum Streptophyta; class Magnoliopsida; order Solanales; family Solanaceae; genus Nicotiana; species Nicotiana obtusifolia. Next base: position 91,075 of record MCJB01051130.1, on the reverse strand, counting down.
TATTCGATCGGGCCGTACGCCTCGGCATTTCTATAAAATACTGTTATGAAATCGTGCATAATAATTGATAAGAAGGCAGTATAGCTGCGAGTTTTCCTGATCTAGAACTGTGGTGACCCATCGGGTGAGGTCCACTATATATACTCCGATTGAAGATATAATTATTAGCTAGGAGTTTGATTTATTGCTGAGATGAGAATTTTACCGCGTATTTATACTTATTATTTCGCTTTGTTTTTCTTTTTTACTCACATCTGTTTACTCCTACTATATCAGCCTTATTTGACCACTAGTAAGTGTTGAAGTCGACCCCTCGTCACTACTTCTTTGAGGTTAGGCAGGATACTTATTGGGTACGCGTTGATTTACGTACTCATGCTACACTTGCTGCACGTTTTGTGTAGGTACATATATGTCTGGTGGTCTTTTTGGGCGCAAAGGTGCGGCTAGTGCGAGAATTTTACCTTGAGCTGCATTTCATGTTACGTTCCGCAGCCTGCAGAGTCTCCATCAGAGTTATTTATATTTCTCCTGTCTAGTTTGTATTCCAAACAGATGTTGTATCTTATTATATTTTCTAGTTGATGCTCATGCACTTGTGACACCGGAATTCGGGTGTTCCTTCTGGTTGTTCATTATTGTAGTTCGAGTAAATATTATAATTTACCCTATAAATTTTATTTTATATTATCTAATTAACAAAAATTATGATTTCAAAATACAAAAAAAATGGGTAATTGTGTTGGTCAATCATCGTTGGCTTGTCTGACGGTGATGTTAGGCACCATCACGAACTTTAGTGGATTTTTTATCGTGACAGCTTGGTATCAGAGCGTTAGGTTCACTTAGGTCTCACAAGTCGTGAGCAAGTCTAGTAGAGTCTTGCGGATCGGTACAAAGACATCTGTACTTATATTCGAGAGGGTATAGGGTTGTTAGGAACACTTCCCTTCTTGATTTCCTCATCGTGCGACTTGATTCCATTGAGGCTTGTGCCTTTATTTCCTTCCTACTCAATCTTATGCAACGTGAAGCGTTTGTTATCTATTGGGCATCGAGGAGTTGTTGTGGTACTGCAGACGTGGTGCAGGATATTTTTCCCTGCATGTTGGGGCAGGCTATTATCATCGCCTTGTGGGAGGATATTCTTTTGTTCCAGCTCATATCTGTATTTTCTATGATTTTGAGACTATGCACGGATTGCTACGATGTCTATGCGTTGTTATCGCACAATGTTAATGTAATGGTAAGGTGCTCGTTTATGTGTTGAGGCAGTGAATGACTTGAAAGGAGGATTTTTCAGTGATGATTTAGAGGTTCAGCATTTATTTCCAACAAAGGAAAGGTAATCAGACTACGGATGTTCAGGTTTTGGTTGATGGAGTAACGAGATTTGATATTCTTGAGCATGGTGGAATTTTCATTATGATTCGGTGTTATCGTCCTTGTTTGAATGCATTAAGGTTTGCCGGTGGTATGGTCTTCTTGATTTATCCTTCAGGGCATGGTATTGTGAAGTGGTGCCTGAGGGGCGGTTGTCGGAGATAGCAGTGTGCAGCGGTTTCGAATCGAATTGGTATTTCTAATATTGATGGCTCGCAAAAGATAGTCTTCTAGGAGGTTTAGAGTTGGTGGCAATTCATTAGCTCCGGTGCTACAAATAGGGAGTCGGTATAAGGCAGTAGTTGGGCAGCAAAGTATGAGGGAGGACATGGCGGGAAGTGTCTCGCAGTAGTTGAATTACTAGCAGGTCAATTATGAACAACAGAGGTCGGGAAGTTGCTTAAAAGAGATGGTTTGACCGAAGTAGGAGTGGCTGAGTAACATATGGATTCTGTGGTGGAATAACTAATTACCTTGAGAAAGTGCAGAATGATTTGGGAGTCGTGATGGGAGGTGATTTAGTCTACTGGACTTTATTTGGAATGATGGTTACTGTATGAAGAAAGATTGAATATGGCAGAAAGGAGTTGCTTGAAATGAAGAGGGGCGTGAAGATTTGATTGTCGTTTCTGATGCGATATGATTATAGTTTGTAAGGTATTGTTGAACTTTCAGTTGATGTTAATAGGGAAGGAACAGACTTATACAGCTGGTGGGCGAGCATGGCCTCAGGAGAATTTACTGATTATGTGGTACTTGTACCCACTGCAGCATCATTGGAAGATGTCGGTAAGGAATTCCACAGGTAGGTTATCTCCAGGAGCAGGTTAGTAGTTGCATGATGTTGATGAACCTTCTGCGAAGAATACTACTTGCTACCCGATAAGAGATCGAATATGTGATTGTGATGGATGATTCAGAATGTTCATGAAAAGCTTGACAAAAGACTTCGAGAAATTTGGCGGGTTAACGGTGCGGGATCATGGTAAATGAGAAAGAGGGATCGTTGTGGACTCTACATTATGTGATGGTAGCTTAAAGCTAAGTGGGGGAGCTCCACCGTCCATGATTAAATCGCGTGGTTGTCGGCTTATGCATCTTCTGGTTATCGGTGCATTGGTGGATTATTTGGGACTAACAAAATGAAACATCAAGGGTAATTCGAGCAGAAAAATTGATAAATATGTGCTATATTCTGCCTTAGCGATTCACGTGTAGGTTTTGGGAAGACTCAAAGTTTATGCTATGTGGATGTGATGTACAAGGAAAAGAATTCAGTCGGTTGTTTCTTTGAGAGGGTGTTCATGCGCTAGCAGAGTGTTGGAGTTTTGTTATGTTCGAGATCAGGTCAGAGTGGGTGACTCTCAACAAGGGTCCTAGTGGGTTCAAGAATCTAAGTGCAGTGCTTAGGGATTTTAGGTCTGTTGTGTGGTTAAGGATCAAGTTTTGGTAGTGGATTACGAACGGGACTTGGAATGTTATACGTTATCATCGGGTGTGCGGTGCAGTATTAGAGGAAAGGAAGAAATAGCTTCGGATTCGAGGAAGGTCTTGTAGAATGGGTGTACCAGTCGGAGATGCTATTGTGGGCATAAGGAGGTGTGAGATGGTTCAAGAGTATTGAGACGATGTGGCCTCGTGATTCGGGTCACTCTGGATGAGTGCAGATTTGGTTTGCCACATTTTGGAATGGAGCTACTATTATTTCTAAGGCATGTCGAGAGTAAAAATTGAAAGAAGTTGGGGTCGATTTGTGATGATTGAATCAACATGATTGTGGCGATGATCAGTCCCTTCGGCATGTGAAGTTGTACGCACGGGCTTGACAGCCACCGTAACTTGATTGAATTGGGAGGTATCTGATTCAAATGGCCTTGTTGTGTGAATGGATTCCGGAGGAGTCATGGCGGTTTAGATCGCAACTTGAGGTTTGTATTTTTCTGCGGTTTGGTAATTCAATTGCATATTGCATTGGCTCTTCTGAAATGAGCTGAGTGAAAGGTTTCGAGCCAATGAAGTGTTTATTCTACTGGTAATTTAGGGGTTATGATGAATTCTTATATTCTCGCATAGCAGCATGATAGGTGTAGTGAGCGGCATGGGAATTTGAAAGTTGAGAATCAAGGTTGCGATTCAGTGTTAACAAGAATATTAGGAGCTCGGATTAGCAGGGAAGTTTTCAGATGTTTAGAGAAAGATGGTGTTATCTTAGTGTCCCCTAAGAATGGTGTTTTGTGGAAGAGGCATTGTGTATTGAATTGCTGATTGTGATTCGCCTTATAGAATTAATACGGTTAGTGGTATGGAGGTACAGATTTTGCTACTTGGTGCGGAAGGTCATGGGAACGTGCCCCATGAGAAGATTGTATAACCATGGCATGCTAGTCACTTGATTGCTAAAGATCAAAACCAAGTACGAAGGTTTTTGCTACTATCGTTAATGTGAGAGTTCATGAATGGAAGGCGCTGTATTTCTTTGGTCGTGAACTGTGGTTGTTGTGCCGAATTGAGGAGGCTTGATTATTCGCTCATGTGTTGACATCCTGTGTAGTTTGTGGTGTTAAATGAGCAAGATGGCTCTCGAGATGCAGATCATTTATCGCACCTTAGTTGTGCTTTGTGATTTCGTGGTGTATGTCATGGGCGGCTTTCCAGCCTCGCCCCATGACCCCTTGGACGCGTCCCGTGGCGTCCTAGCAAGCCTCTCAAAGCCTAGCGCCACGGTCGGCCCGTGGTCTTGGCAGCGCCAAGTGACAAGCGCGCATGTGCCTCTGTCGCCCCACCAACACTCCTTGCCGGCGCCCAGCGGCTTGCGAGTGTCAACAATGCTGCGCGCACAGACAATGCCGCGCAGACAAGTGATGCCGCGCGCATCCATCATGATCCAAGCACAAGCACCAGCGCCCAGCCGCAGGCCAACCTCAATAGTGCCGCGCGCGCCGACAGCAACGCGCGCGCAGACCCTGATCCTCAAGACAAAGTTGCTGCCATTGGACTTGGTTCTACATCATAGAAGACTAAGTCCTTCTCATTGTAAATATAGAATAGATTTACTTGTTTTATATTCATTGTGCTCCTAAAGCTTTCTTAGGTCTACTCCTGTAATTTTGGTTTATCTATTTTAAGCATTATTAGGGGGGTATCAGCATTCAAACATTCAAGCAAGCAATCAATTCTCTGTACTGGTGTCTCGCCTCCTCAACTCCGCATTAGCTTTGTAATAGCTTTCAGCATTTTCAATACAATCAGCATTCATCATCAACTACTGCTTTCAATTCTCTCGTTGCCTACGATATTGGTTTTCCCGCACGGCACTGACAATCTAGTCTAGCGTGCTGAGGGGACCTCAGTTGGCGGACGGCAATCGTATTGACATCGATTGCCTAGCCTTACGTCGCCCTTCCAAAGAAGCTCAGGAAGGCGCCGCGTAACAGTTGGTATCAGAGCCTAGGCTCGACATCGGACGAGGGAACGTGTTGCCATTTCACCATTTCTGACCATGGTGACTCAAGGGGATCGGATCACCGTCCTCGAACAAACAATTGACGTACTACGGCCCATCGTAGATACGGTTCCTGATTTAAAAACCAGCCTAGACCAAAGGTTGGACTACCTGGACCGCAGGATGCGGCAGGCCGAAAATGACATTGCAAACATCAGTCGGGACTCTGAGGATGACCGTCAAACAGCAACTGTCGAGGCAGCTGGCATTCATGGAAAATTCGAGGACCTCCAACAGGAGCGTGCTCAGGATTTGGCCCAACGTGAACAAGAGGCAGACAGAATCACTGCCATGCAGCAAACCATAGACAACTTGACAGGCCAGCTTAATGTTGTCAATGCTGCCCTTCAAAGCCTGCTCAGAGGAGGCGACAACCATATTGGGGGTGCCATGAACATTGCCCCTGCTCCACAAAAGTTGAAAATTCCGGAGCCAAAGCCATACAACAGAGCTCGGGATGCAAAGGAAGTGGAGAACTTCATATTTGAAATCGAACAATACTTCGATGCCGTCGGTCCACTGGACGAAGCAAAACAGGTAGCAACTGCTGCCATGTATCTTCAGGGCGATGCTAAACTCTAGTGGCGAGTGAAATACGAAGCCATCAGGGCCGGTGAAGACAATCTCTAGACATGGGCGGAACTAAAGGAAGCCATACGCCTACAGTTCTTCCCGAGAATGTGGAATACAATGCACGAAGAAAACGGCGAGAACTCCGCCAAACCAAGTCAGTGCGGGAGTACGTGCGGGACTTCTCCACGCTCATGCTAAACATACGAGACATGGGGGATAAAGACAAACTCTTCGCATTCATAGAAGGTTTGAGACCTCATGCCCGTGCAGAGCTGCAACGACAGAGGTAGATACCCTGCCCAAGGCAATCCAAGCTGCCGAATGCCTTGGGGACTATTATTTGGAATCTCTGAAGGATAGGCCCCAGCCGCCTATCCGAGGAGGGTACAACGGGAGCCAACCAAGCCATGGTGGCCTTAGCAGAAATGGGGGAGATCGAAGTGCATCCAGATCTAAGACTCCTTCATCAAGCAGCAACACTGCCGCATCAGTCAACGCTCATCAGGCTGTCGAAGACGAGTCAGACACCGACTCTGACGACGCGGATCAAGTAGGTGCCTTCAATGCACTTCACAGACACCTTAGCGGAACCCAGCATTGGTAACCCTAAGAAGAATGCATGCCCGATCACCAAGAAAGGGAAAGAGAAGGCGGATGAGAGGCCTCCCACCATAAAAGAGAGGACCCTCACGTTCGTCGACATGAAAGTAAACGGCCGGCCCATCCGAGCCATGATAGACACGGGTGCTACCCACAACTACCTAGCCTCATCTCAGGTAGAGCGCTTCGGTCTGGTCGTGAAAAAATGTAAGGGTAGTGTCAAGGCTATCAACTCACCATCCCAGCCGCTGAGTGGAAAAGCCAAAGCAGTACCAATGAAGCTTGGTCCATATGAGGGAAGATTCAACCCACGCATAGCTTTCATCGATGACTTCGAGTTGATAGTGGGATTGGAATTCCTAAGGCAAACCAACACCATACCGGTACCATTCGCCGACATGCTCCTAATGATGGGACAAAATGAGGCTAAACCCCGCATCATTCCATGCAAACCCATAAAGATGGCTGCTGAAAACATCTCGGCCATGCAGTCGAGGAAGGGAGGTAAAAGACATGAACCCAAAGTTCAGGCTACCCTCATCCTCAAGAATCAGAAATCAAATCATCGGCGTCAAGCAATTGATGGCGGCCCACATTGCGTAAAGACTTGCCACCCATGTCCTAAGGACAAGTCGGATCGCCCAGCACAAGCGGGACTCTTGAAACCGCTACCTGCCCCACAGAGATCATGGGAAAGCATTTCCCTCAATTTCATCACTGGATTACCCAAGGTCGGAGATCTTAAAACCATCCTGGTTGTAGTAGACCGATTTTCCAAGTACGCCACATCATAGCAGCTCCACAAAGCATATCGGCAGAGGATACAACTCGACTCTTCTTTGCCCATAATGTTAAATATTGGGGTATACCCAAACACATCATTAGTGACTGCGACTCACGCTTCACTAGCAAATTTTGGACCCAACTCTTTGGGTGTCTTTGATCCACAGTCAACCACAACTCAAACATGCATCATCAGGCAGATGACCCAACAGAACGGTTCAATGCCATGCTGGAGGAATATCTCCGTCACTTTGCAACCGGGTCGAAACAACATTAGGTAAAGCTTTTGGATGCTGCTCAACTGTGTTTCAATTCACAAAAGTGCGCCATTTCAAACAAAAGCGCTTTTGAAATTGTTACCGGACAGCAACCGCTACTCCCACAAATGATGAATGCGTCAAACATGCCAACATTGCATAAAGCTGCCAGCTTCTCGAAGGAATGGGAGCAAACCAAGATAGTGCGGAGCTATCTCGTCAAAGCCCAAAATAGGGCCACGAGGCATGCTGAACAGAACCTGTGCTTTGCTCAATATCAAACAGGAGACAAAGTGATGGTAAGAGTCCCAAAGCGGTACTTATTTACAGGGAAGCCCAAGGACCCTCGTCTATTGCGGCCATATATCGGACCCATGTCCATTGAAAAACGCCTTGGGAAAGCTACATACCAGGTCAATACTCCATCCTGGTGGAAAATCCATCCAGTGTTCCATGTCAGCCGCCTCAAATCATTGCGCAAATACATGGAGCGTCATTCAACCCTCATTATCACTCCACAACGCAGAGGGGAATAGACCTCCCAGCCAACAGTCGCCGAAAACATCATCATCATCCTCAGGAAAATAAGGCTCCGGGGACGGCGCCAACTCAGGTTGGGGAGAATGTCATGGGCGGCTTTCCAGCCTCGCCCCATGACCTCTTGGATGCGCCCCGTGGCGTCCTGGCAAGCCTCTCAAAGCCTAGCGCCACGGTTGGCCCAGTGGTCTTGGCAGCACCAAGTGACAAGCGCGCATGTGCCTCTGTCTCCCCATCAACACTCATTGACGGCGCCCAGCGGCTTGCGAGTGTCAACAATGCTGCGCGCACAGACAATGCCGCACGGACAAGCGATGCCGCGCGCACAGCCAATGCCGCGCGCATCCATCATGATCCAAGCACAAACACCAGCGCCCAGCCGCAGGCCAACCTCAATAGTGTCGCGCGCGCAGACCCTTATCCTCAAGACAAAGTTGCTGCCATTGGACTTGGTTCTACATCATAGAAGACTAAGTCCTTCTCATTGTAAATATAGAATAGATTTACTTGTTTTATATTCATTGTGCTCCTAGAGCTTTCTTAGGTCTACTCCTGTAATTTTGGTTTATTTATTTTAAGTATTATTAAGGGGGTATCAGCATTCAAACATTCAATCAAGCAATCAATTCTCTGTACTGGTGTCTCGCCCCCTCGACACCGCATTAGCTTTGTAATAGCTTTCAGCATTTTCAATACAATCAGCATTTATCGTCAACTACTGCTTTCAATTCTCTCATTGCCTACGATATTGGTTTTCTCGCACGGCACTAACAATCTAGTCTAGCGTGCTGAGGGGACCTCAGTTGGTAGACGGGAATCGTATTGACATCGATTGCCTAGCCTTACGTCGCCCTTCCAAAGAAGCTCAGGAAGGCGCCGCGTAATAGTTGGTATCAGAGCCTAGGCTCGACATCGGACGAGGGAACTTGTTGCCATTTCACCATTTCTGACCATGGTGACTCAAGGGGATCGGATCACCGTCCTCGAACAAACAATTGACGTACTACGGCCCATCGTAGATACGGTGCCTAATTTAAAAACCAGCCTAGAGTAAAGGTTGGACGACCTGGACCACAGGATACGGCAGGCCGAAAATGACATTGCAAACATCAGTCGGGACTCTGAGGATGACCGTCAAACAGCAGCTGTCGACGCAGCTGGCATTCATGGCAAATTCGAGGACCTCCAACAAGAGCGTGCTCAGGATTTGGCCCAACGTGAACAAGAGGCAGACAGAATCACTGCCATGCAGCAAACCATAGACAACTTGACAGGCCATCTCAATGTTGTCAATGCTGCCCTTCAAAGCCTGCTCAGAGGAGGCGACAACCATATTGGGGGTGCCATGAACATTGCCGCTGCTCCACAAAAGTTGAAAATTCCGGAGCCAAAGCCATACAACGGAGCTCGGGATGCAAAGGAAGTGGAGAACTTCATATTTGAAATCAAACAATACTTCGATGCCGTCGGTCCACTGGACGAACCAAAACAGGTAGCAACTGCTGCCATGTATCTTCAGGGCGATGCTAAACTTTGGTGGCGAGTGAAATACGAAGCCATCAGGGCCGGTGAAGACAATCTCTAGACATGGGCGGAACTAAAGGCAGCCATACGCCTACAGTTCTTCCCTGAGAATGTGGAATACAATGCACGGAGAAAACTGCGGGAACTCCGCCAAACCAAGTCAGTGCGGGAGTACGTGCGGGATTTCTCCGCGCTCATGCTAAACATACGAGACATGGGAGATAAAGACAAACTCTTCGCATTCATAGAAGGTTTGAAACCTCATGCCCGTGCAGAGCTGCAACGACAGAGGGTAGATACCCTGCCCAAGGCAATCCAAGCTACCAAATGCCTTGGGGACTATCATTTGGAATCTCTGAAGGATAGGCCCCAGCCGCCTATCCGAGGAGGGTACAACGGGAGCCAACCAAGCCATGGTGGCCTTAGCAGAAATGGGGGAGATCGAAGTGCATCCAGATCTAAGACTCCTTCATCAAGAAGCAACACCGCTGCATCAGTCAACAACAATCAAGGGAGAAAGCCTCCCTCAGAATGCCGTCATTGCGGTGGGCAACATTGGAACGATGAATGCCCGCATGTACAGATCAACGCTCATCAGGCTGTCGAGGACGAGTCAGACACTGACTCTGATGACGCGGAGCAAGTAGGTGCCTTCAATGCACTTCACAGACACCTTAGCGAAACCCAGCATTGGTAACCCTAAGAAGAATGCATGCCCGATCACCAAGAAAGGGAAAGAGAAGGCGGATGAGAGGCCTCCCACCATAAAAGAGAGGACCCTCATGTTCGTCGACATGAAAGTAAACGGCCGGCCCATCCGAGCCATGATAGACACGGGTGCTACCCACAACTACCGAGCCTCATCTCAGGTAGAGCGCCTCGGTCTGGTCGTGAAAAAGTGTAAGGGTAGTGTCAAGGCTATCAACTCACCATCCCAGCCGCTGAGTTGAAAAGCCAAAGCAGTACCAATGAAGCTTGGTCCATATGAGGGAAGATTCAACCTACGCATAACTTTCATCGATGACTTCGAGTTGATAGTGGGATTGGAATTCCTAAGGCAAACCAATACCATACCGGTACCATTCGCCGACATGCTCCTAATGATGGGAAAAAACAGGGCTAAACCCCGCGTCATTCTATGAAAACCCATAAAGATGGCTGCTGAAAACATCTCGGCCATGCAGTCGAGGAAGGGAGGTAAAGACATGAACCCAAAGTTCAGGCTACCCTTCATCCTCAAGAATCAGAAATCAAATCATCAGCGTCAAGCAATTGATGGCGCCCCACATTGCGTAAAGACTTGCCACCCATGTCCTAAGGACAAGTCGGATCGCCCAGCACAAGCGGGACTCTTGAAACCGCTACCTGCCCCACAGAGATCATGGGAAAGCATTTCCCTCAATTTCATCACTGGATTACCCATGGTCGGAGATCTTGCAACCATCCTGGTTGTAGTAGACCGATTTTCCAAGTACGCCACATTCATAGCAGCTCCACAAAGCATATCGGCAGAGGATACAGCTCGACTCTTCTTTGCCCATATTGTCAAATATTGGGGTATACCCAAACACATCATTAGTGACTGCGACTCATGCTTCACTAGCAAATTTTGGACCCAACTCTTTGGGTGTCTTGGATCCACAGTCAGCCACAACTCAAACATGCATCATCAGGCAGATGACCCAACAGAACGGTTCAATGGCATGCTGGAGGAATATCTCCGTCACTTTGCAACCGGGTCGAAACAACAATGGGTGAAGCTCTTGGATGCTGCTCAACTGTGTTTCAATTCACAAAAGTGCGCCATTTCAAACAAAAGCGCTTTTGAAATTGTTACCGGACAGCAACCGCAACTCCCACAAATGATGAATGCGTCAAACATGCCAACATTGCATAAAGCTGCCAGCTTCTCAAAGGAATGGGAGCAAACCATGCAGATAGTGCGGAGCTATCTCGTCAAAGCCCAAAACAGGGCCACGAGGCATGCTGAACAGAACCTGTGCTTTGCTCAATATCAAACAGGAGACAAAGTGATGGTAAGAGTCCCAAAGCGGTACTTATTTACAGGGAAGCCCAAGGACCCTCGTCTATTACGGCCATATATCGGACCCATGTCCATTGAAAAACGCCTTGGGAAAGCTACATACCAGGTCAACACTCCATCCTGGTGGAAAATCCATCCAGTGTTCCATGTCAGCCGCCTCAAATCATTGCGCAAATACATGGAGCGTCATACAGACCCTCATTATCACTCCACAACGCAGAGGGGAACAGACCTCTCAGCCAATAGTCGCCGAAAACATCATCATCATCCTCAGGCAAATAAGGCTCTGGGGACGGCGCCAACTCAGGTGGGGGAGAATGTCATGGGCGGCTTTCCAGCTTCGCCCCATGACCCCTTGGACGCGCCGCGTGGCGTCCTGGCAAGCCTCTCAAAGCCTAGAGTCACGGTCGGCCCCGTGGTCTTGGCAGCGCCAAGTGACAAGCGCGCATGTGCCTCTATCTCCCCACCAACACTCCTTGCCGGCGCCCAGCGGCTTGCGAGTGTCAACAATGCTGCGCGCACAGACAATGCCGCGCAGACAAGCGATGCCGCGCGCACAGCCAATGCCGCACGCATCCATCATGATCCAAGTACAAGTGCCAGCGCCCAGCCGCAGGCCAACCTCAATAGTGACGCGCGCGCCGACAGCAACGCGTGCGCAGACCCTGATCCTCAAGACAAAGTTGCTGCCATTGGACTTGGTGCTACATCATAGAAGACTAAGTCCTTCTCATTGTAAATATAGAATAGATTTACTTGTTTTATATTCATTGTGCTCCTAGAACTTTCTTAGGTCTACTCCTGTAATTTTGGTTTATTTATTTTAAGTATTATTAGGGGGGTATCAGCATTCAAACATTCAAGCAAGCAATCAATTCTCTGTACTGGTGTCTCGCCCCCTCGACACCGCATTAGCTTGGTAATAGGTTTCAGCATTTTCAATACAATCAGCATTCATCGTCAACTACTGCTTTCAATTCTCTCGTTGCCTACGATATTGGTTTTCCCGCACGGCACAGACAATCTAGACTAGCGTGCGGAGGGGACCTCAGTTGACGGACGGCAATCGTACTGACATCGATTTCCTAGCCTTACGTCGCCCTTCCAAAGAAGCTTAGGAAGGCGCCGCGTAACATGTATTGCGCTATCCGTCTCCCTATAGTTGTATTTTTACACATGGCGTGCTTGTGGCTGACATTCGGTATTCCGTAGGTAGAAGCATTTTGTCTTGATGGGTATGTCCTTATAAATTGTTATGTGTGGATCGAGTGGTGCGTCGCCACGAGTATGTTATTTGGACTGGGTTGCACGCCGTAACGGTGATATGTTGAGTACGGTTCCCTATATCTCTTCCGACGTATTTTGTTTCTCATTCTCCGAGAAGGGTTCATAACATCTGTTCGACCGTCTTATTCCTTCCTTCTGCTGGATAGTTCTTTTTCAGAATTTGTTCCTCCTTATGTGTCATATTCGAGTTGTAGCGTGTCAGTGCATTGATGGCGTCATATGAGATCTGAGTCAGTGTTTAAGGTGGCCTATTGCCGGAGCAGCTTGTACTGGGTGAGACGAGATTATTGGACCTGAAATTAGTGCAATCATATTTATATAAGGTGCATTAAAGGGAAAATATCGTTATTCAGTTAATAATGAGGTAATGGTTCTTGTTAGGAAGAGAGACTCCATGAATTATTGATTTGGTAGGTAGTTATGAGTTTCTACACATCTCATTCGTTGTGGGCGGTATTGCGAGAGTTTGAACGGGATTTATATACGCCATGACAGGTATTGGGGGTATCGGATTCGTGAAATTTCAACGATTGTGGTCGGAGGATGTTATTATGGGCAACCGACTTATGTGATGCATGGTGTGGTTTAAGCATAGGTGCGTGATCATGTTTTGGTACAGTGTGTGGTGATTGGTACGATGTTCGTATCTTAGAATCGAGACCTGTAGAGAAATTCATAGGTTAGAATTTGGTCCTAAGGTTTATTGGCTAAATGAAAGGGAAGATCTTCAGTCTAATTCAAGCTAGTGTATTCAATTGGATTGTAGTGGAACAGGTAGGCGCAAGATGGTGTTAAACAGTGATTTTGGACAACTCCGGAGTAGTCCTTAGCACATTCGAGGACAAACGTATGTTTAAGTAGGGGAGAATGTAACGACTCGATCGGTCGTTTTGAGCTCTAGCATGTTGTTCGGTAGTTTGAGGCCTTGAGTAGCTTCACATAAGGTATTATGACTTGTACGTGTGGTCGGAATTGAATTTCAGAAAGTTAGAGATTGATTTGGAAAGAAAATTCTAATTTCGGAATCTTTAAGTTGGAAGAATTGACTAAGGTTTGACTTTTGACTTTCGGCATCAATTGGCGGAAGTTGGAAATTGGAAGATTTTCGGGAAGTTTGGTCGGCAGTGGACTTTTTGATATCGGGGTCGGATTCCGATTCCGGACGTGGAAGTAGGTCTATGTCAATTATGACTTGTAAGCAAAATTTAAGGTCAATCGGACTTGATTTGATAGGTTTCGGCGTCGAATGTAAACGTTTGAAGTTCTAGAGTTCATTAAGCTTGAATTGGGGTGCGATTTGTGAATTTAGCGTTGTTTGATGTGATTTTAAGGCTCGACTAAATGCTTATTGTGTTTTAAGACTTGTTGGTCAGTTTGGTTGAGGTCCCAGGGGCCTGGGGGTGGTTTCGGATGGTCAACGGATCAAATTGAAGCTTAAAGAATGGTTGAAGTGCACCAGTTCTAGTGCAATCGCACCTGCGTAAGGTTGACCGTAGGTGCGTGACCGCAGATGTGAGGAAATGGTCATAGGTGCGGTTTGCGCGAAGCTGGGCAGTGATCGCAAGTGTGAAGGGTTGTCCGCACCTGCGAGGTTGCAGATGCGGAGAGGTGTCGCAGGTGCGAGAATGGGAGAGGAAACCTGGGGGCGCAGGTGCGGAAGTATATCTACAGATGCGGATGCGCATTTGCGCATGGGAGACCGCAGATGCAGAAGTGGGCTGGAAGTCCTGGATCGTAGAAGCGATAGGAAATCTGTAGAAGCTGTCGCGCAGGAGCGGAAATAGGTCCGCAGAAGCAGATTTTGCCTGGCTTGGAGGGAGCCGCACCTGCGATGGATTTTTCCACAGGTGCAGAGCCGCGTGTGCGGCTAGTGTTCCGCAGGTGCGGAAAGTCATCTAGGTAGAGGTGTTCTTTTAAAAGCGGGATTTGGCCCATTTTTCTCTCATTTTCACTTGGTTGGGGTGATTTTGGAGAGCTTTAAGGGGAGATTTTCATCAAGAAACACAAGGTAAGTGATTCCCCACCTATTACAAGTTAAATACATGGGTTGTATGGATTTAAGCATGGAAATTAGTAGAAATTTAGAATTTTGGTAGAAAACCTAAAAATTGGTACTTTTGGATTTTGACCACGAAATTGGACATGGAATTAGGAATAAATCACATATTTGAGTTTGTGGTGTTACGGGTAAAGTTTATATTCAAAAATTTTCGGAATCCAGGCACGTGGGCTCGAGGGTTGGCTTTATCGACTTTGAGTGGGGTTGGGAATTGTGCAAATTGATTAATTATGGTTATTAGATAGCATTCAGAATGGGTTGCACACTGTTTGAATAGTTTTGGATCGACGGGCTTTGGTTCGAGGTGCTAGAGAGGCTTTGGAGCCGGTTATGGAACTTCGGAGCAAGGTGAGTCTCCTGTCTAACTCTTTGAGGGAGAATTTACCCTAGGTGATGTATTTGTTATGTGCTACTTGTTGCGGGGTCTACGTACGCACAAGGTGACGAGAGTCCGTACGTAGCTAGATTCATGTTATGTCTGGGTAGACTTAGGTTCCCGCATGCTATAACTGTACAATCTGAGTTGTCTCTTGCCTACTAAATTCCTTTATTTGACGTTGCGACTTGAGACTAGACTTGTGTAGAGTCATAGACTTGCTATCGTAGAGATTCGACGGACATCATTATTTGCCGTGAAATAATTGTACTCCTCTTACGAATTTCTCACGCTCGTGAGTGGAGTCAAGGATCCGTCAAAGCTTCTTATTCTAATACGATCGGGCCGTTCGCCTCAGCAAGATAGATACATCTATGGTTCGTGCTGTTCGACCTTTGGCAGTGTGCACATTATGATGGATCGGGCCATACGCCTAAACAGGATTATGTATCATTTTGTATGCCTAAGAAAGAGTTGCTTATACTGCAGTACTACTTTATCTGTACAAGTATTCTTAAATATTGGAATGTTTGAACTAGGTTTTGAACTTTCTATTTTACTTTGTTATTACTCTTGTATTGATATAGAGCAACTGACGAGTATTATGTAACATGTTTTTCACTATAAACTACTTGTATAGTTCAATGAGGAAATGCCACTAAATTGGGGTTTAAATACATCCATATAGTTGATTGATGAACTTATTTTTCTTGATGAAAAAAGCATAGTCATTGATCTTTGATTTGCTTTGCTGGTAGGATGTTATAACTCTGTAGTCTGTCTATTTATACATCTTCTGATGTCATGTACATACATATTTTGAAGACCACCACTTTGTGTATGAAAGGTAACACAAATGATATTTGGCTACTTTTTGTAAATACCAAATACTTTACCACTTGTCATTACTAACTTCCTTCTGCTTCCACCGTTGAGAAAAAAATGGACAACACCACTTTATTTTATGTAGCTTACAGACATGTACATTTACATTTTTGTTAGCTGGTAAAGTATATTGGTCCTGTAAATAATGACTTATGAAAGGCTCAGCAGTAAATATGATGTGTTATTAGGTTCAGAAACACAAATGTGCAAGGGAAACTCCATTGTGTTAAATAGATATGTATGTAGTGTATTCATATAATTGGAGAGGTAAATGAATATTGTTGATGAACAATAAAATATTGAAATAGGAGACATAAAACCTTAACTTCAGAAGAATATTAGCACGATCTGAAGGGTTTGGAGTTAGTATCAGTAAATCAAATTAATCATCATAAGTACCTTTTGGCTTTAATTAATTTTTTTTGTTTTCTATGAAGCATACAAGAAGGAGATTTGGTGGAACTTAAGAATGTAAGATTATTATTCTTTATTAATAAAAAATATTACTACTTATTTTCTTGAGCTCAGCCAATCACTAGTCTAATATATATTAGGGAGAGTTTTTTGAAAGTACGAAAATTACGATACTTTTATTTAGATAATTTTTTCTCCAACATACTTTTCTCGTAGGAATTTATTTTTTATTTTTTCTGTATATATTTCTTACATTATATATATTTTTGTTTTTGTATTATGGAAATCTTAGCTCTTCTCTCTCAACTTAATTTACAAAAGAGTTATTTTGTAGATTCACTTCTAACAACGCGAAGAGTGGATTAGTTAACTAGTGCATATCAAAGAGTGTTGACTTGACATCTCCCTTAGAACATAATGGCTATTTATCTATTTTTTCATTTGTTCACTTTTTTCCTCTCATTTAGGCAAAAAAAAAAAGAACTTTTTCTTTTGTTTCGTGATTAATGCTGGAAAGCGAAATGCTAGAACGTTTTGAATTTGAAAAGTCGGAACGTTTACAAAGACCCTAGTTTATAAGGTTCTATGAAAACTTCTAACATGCGAAGTGAAGAGACGTTACTTTAATATTTCATTTACATTGCTTTCAAAAGTAGTCCTTTTTCGTTCATCATGCTGTATACAAAAGATATACTCCTACTATATAGTAGTAGTAGTAGTACTATGTTAGAGCTTAGATCTAATGGTAATTAATTGATATAGTAAACCACATTTGAGTACAGCATAAACAATGCAAATATAGAGTACTTACCAAAATAATAATTTTGTTAGTCCTTTGGGCTTTGAACAATCTATGCCCACATAGAGGACTTACGATCCATTATACATTCTGCAGAACATTAAACTTAGCTGTATCTGCACATTCCGCAATTGGATAACGTGTATATATAGTTACCACAATAATAAGGAACTAAAGTAATAACCAGATGACAGTAGCATCAAAAGGTGATAAATTTATGTGAGATACACGAGGAAAATTTCAGAATATATTGATTGATAGTAATAGCATAGAGAAAATATTACAAAACCTGTAACTGTAACTTTATCTACAATCAAACTAATATAGTTACCAAATATATTACAGTACGTATATTTTCGTCGTCAATTGAAAAAGTAATTAGCATATGATTTAGAAAAAATCTACAGCATCCAGATTAATATCGTCTGCGGACCCAATAAATTAGCAAGTTGATCGTCTTCGACTTCATCTCATTCTATGTATTCGACATTGTCTTAGGAACCCAACAGAGCAAGTAATTGGTCTCCAAGTTCCTCTCCCTCTATTTATTCAATATTCTTCTGATCATTATCCTTTGCGACAAGTATATCACTAGACATTCCATAGTTGTATTCTTGTAGAGAAGAATTGATAAATTCTTCAACGTCTCTAATAATCTCATTATTAACTATCATTTTTCCTTTTTTCTTATCATCGGGGTTTTCCTTCTTCTTGATCTTACAAACTACAAAACCTTTGTTTTTAATCTCCCTAGCATCGAGGTAACAATCATAAAAAGAGTATTCAGTCATCAACCACTTGCCATTAACGTTATTTGGCGATTTGTTTGTGAGAATGTACTTCAAACTTTTCATGAAGCCCATGAGTCTCCTTTTATCATCAAACACCTCTAGGTCTTTGCTTTGAGGTTTCCAAATGCCCTTCTTAACAGTTCGTGGAACACTTTTCCATGTTGGCTTCTCTTACTTTTGCGGAATTATGAAGTAACGAGTTTTTTTGGTGCCATGATCATCATAAGCTTCAAAACTTTGCCAAGGTTCCTTGTTCGCGTAAAGATCGGTCAGCTGCATAAGCTAGTTCTGACATGGAAGGAGCTCGTTTCTTACAAACCCTAGTAGATACTTCATGTAACGACCCGGCCAGTCGTTTTGAGCTTTAATGCATCGTTCGGTGGTTTGAGTAGCTTCACTTTAGGTATAATGACTTGTACGCGTGGTCGGAATTGAATTTTGGGAAGTTCGGAGTTGATTTGGAAAGAAAATTCTAATTTCGGAAGCTTTAAGTTGGAAAAGTTGACCAAGGTCTAAATTTTGAGTAACCGACCTCAGAATCGAGATTCTAAGGTTCTAATAGGTTTGTATGATGATTTCGAACTTGGTGTAATTTCAAGTCGAGTATCGGGTGGCCCGGGAGTATTTCAGCGCTTATTACGGAAGTTTGGCATTTTGAAGGTATAAGAATTCCCTAAGTTTGAGTTGAAGTGGATTTTGATTTTATCGATGTTCGTTTGAGATTCGAGCCTGGGAATAGTTTTGTATGGTGATTTTGGTCTTAGGAGCATGTCCGGACATTGATTTGAAAGTCCCTAGGTCGTTTCGGCATCAATTGGCGAAAGTTGGAAATTTGGATGATTTTTGGAATGTTTGACCGGGATTGGACTTTTTGATATTGGGGTCGGATTCCGATTCCGGAAGTAGGAGTAGGTCTGTAATGTCAATTATGAATTATATGCAAAATTTGAGATCAACCAGACTTTATTTAATAGGTTTCAGCGTTGAATGTAGAAGTTTGAAGTTCTAAAGTTTGTTAAGCTCGAATTGGGTGCGATTCGTGGTTTTAGCGGTTGTTTGATGCGATTTTGGGACTCGAGCAGGTTCGTGTTATGTATTGGGACTGGTTGGTGTAATTGGATGAGGTCCCAGGGACCTCGAGCGTGATTCGGGGTGGTTTCAGACCAAGTTTCGGTGTTTTGATGCTACTGATTACTGGTGCTAGTGTCGTGCTTTGCGATTGTGAGAGGGCTTACACGATCACGAAGAAGGATTTTTGAGTCAGGTGGAGATTACTCATCACGAACGCGACAGAGAGAGATCGTGAACGCGGAGAAGGGCCTGAGGATCCTACGCAAACGCGAAGGGACGGTCGCGAACGCGTAGAAGGAAAGGGGGAGCTGGGCCTAGTGCAGGTTGGCCTTCGCAAATGCAGCTCGTGGACCACGAGGGGGAAGGGGTCTTAGGCTTCGCGAAGGCAACGAGGAGGTCGCGAACGCGTAGAGAAAAATATTGGAGGCTATTGTTTAAGTCTTCGCGATCACGATGAAGGACTTGCCTAGGTAGATTATTTTAAATCGGGATTTTTGCTCATTTTCCTCTTGGTTTGGGTGATTTTGGAGAGCTTCAAGGGGAGATTTTCATCATCTATATCAAGGTAAGTGATTTCCGCACATTGTGAGTTAAATTTATCGTTTATATCTAGTTGAATATGGAAATTAGTAGAAATCGTGGGATTTTGAAGAAAACCTAGAATTTGATATTTTTGGATTTTTGCCACGTAATTGGTCGTGGAATTAGGAATAAACCATATATTTGAGTTTGTGGTATTATGGGTAAAGTTTTATCTTTGAAAAATTTTGGAATCCAGGCACGTGGACATGGGGATTGATTTTATCGACTTTTCGAGCGGAGTTGGGAATTTTTTAAATTGATTAATTATGGGTATTAGAGTATATTTTGATTGGTTTTCACGTTGTTTGACTAGTTTTGAAGATACGGGCATCGATTTGAGGTGTTTGAGAGGCATTGGAGCCGGTTTTGAAACTTCGGAGCGAGGTAAGTCTCCTCTCTAACCTTGTGAGAGGGAAACTACCCCCTAGGTGATATTCATTGTTATGTGCAACTAGTGATGGATGCTACGTATGCACGAGGTGACGAGAGTCCATACGTAGCTAAAGCATGTTTATGTACAGTTAGACTTGGAATCTTATCTTGTAATACTCGAATTGTTTGGACTCATTTTGCTGGCTTAAATAAATTGAAGTTATAGTTGAAATTGAATTAGAAATAAACATATGTACTCCAGGCCAAGCCTTAACACTTTGAGTTGTGGGTGAGTTATTTGAGAAACGGCAAAGATTATATTCATTTTTGTGGCCCATGTACGATATTGTAAATACGTTCCTCGTAATTTGGTAACTTCCTTCTTTTTCTTGTGGAGCGGGACGGACGCCATGGCACTATATAGAAGCATCTATGGTCAACCCCGCTCGACCCTCGACAGTGTACACATTATTTTGGATCGTGCCGAACGACCTCGACAGAATCGTGCGTTATATCGCTAGTAGCCAGAATATTCACGAGTAAATCTTTTCACTAATGCCCGGCATTTTTATATGGTATTCCCTATTTATCTGATAACGACACTTGACATTTTTCTGGGCTGTTAAGGTAGAATACATGATTTAGAAATTTGTTCTTTAAAAGAAGTAATTGGAAGATTATGTAACTTACAGATTTATCCTATTATTGTCGTATGCTTAATACCTGTTCATGTTTTATCATATTATTTTATTGGACCTTTTGTAAGTATCGATGTCGACCCTTCGTCACTACTTCTCCGGGGTTAGGCTAGATACTTACTGGGTACGCGTTGATTTACATACTCATGCTGCACTTCTACACTAAATGTGCAGGATCTGACAGGTTCATTGATGATCGCCTTGGCACGTAGGCGCACCTGTTGAGGAGACCTTATGTGAGATGCATTTCGAGCCACGCATCGCAGCCTACCGAGTCTCCATTTTACCACTCATTTTATTTTGTCTTATTACATTCGGACAGATATTGTATTATTATTGTACTCCTTAGAAATTTGCTCATGCACTTGTGACACTAGGTTTTGGGGGTTTCATTCGGGTTATTCATTGTTGTGGCTCGTGTAAATATTTTTATTTATTTTGTAAATTCTATTTTATACTGTTCAACTAAGGAAAATGTTAAATTTCAAAAATAATTAAATGATTAATTAATTTGGTAAATCACAATTGGCTTGCCTGACAACGGTGTTAGGCGCCATCACGACCTATAGTGGATTTTGAATCGGGACAGCTTGGTATCAGAGCGTTAGGTTCATATAGGTTGTATGAGTCATGAGCAAGTCTAGTAAAGTCTTGCGAATTGGTATGGAGACGTTTGTACTTATCTTCGAGAGGCTACATGGCTGTTAGGAGCACTTCCCTTCTTGATTCCTCTTCGTACGGTTTGATTCCTTTGAGGCTTATGCCTTTATTTCTTTCCTACTCAATCTTATGTGACGCGAAGTGCTTGTTATCAATTGGGCATCGAGGACTTATAATGGTGCAGTAGACGTGGTGCAGGATGTTTTTCCCTACGTGTTCGGGCAGGCTATTATCGTTGCCTTGCGGAAGGGCGTTTCGTCATTTCAGCTCAGTATCTACAATTCCTATGGTGTTGAGACTATGCACAGATTGCTATGATGTTTGCACGTTGCTATCGCATCATTTTGGTGTAATGGTAGGGTGCTTGTTTATGTGCCAAGGCAGTGAATGACTTGAAAGGAGGATTTCTCAGTGCAAGATTTCGAGGTTCAGCGTTTAATTCTAGCAAGGGAAAGGCAATCGGACTATAAATGTTCAAGTTTTGGTTGATGGAGTAACGAGACTTGGTATTTTCGAGCGTAGTGGAATTTTCATCTGTGATGTGGTGTCGTCGTACTTGTTTGAAAGTATTAAGGTTCACCGGTGTTATGGTGTTCTTTGATTTGCCTTCGAGGCAGGGTGTTGTGAAGTGGTGCCCTAGAAGCGGTTGTCAGAGATAGAAGTGTGTAGCAGTTTCGGGATCAATCGGTATTTTTAGTGTTGATGGCTCGAGAAAGATGACCTTCCACGAGGTTTAGAGTTGGAAGCAATTTATTAGTTCAGGTGCTACAGGGATGGATTTTGATTTGATACAACTATTGAGTAGCGAAGTATAAGGAGGGACATGGAGGGAGGTGTCGCACGGTTGTTGAATTACTAGCAGATGGTTAACCAAGTAAGAGTGGCCGATTAGCACATGGATTCCATGGCAGGATAGTCGCATGGCTTAAGAGGAGTTTAGAGCAATTTGGGAATCATGGTGGACAGTGACTAGGCCTATGGATTGTATTTGGGATGGTGGCTAATGTAGTGAGGAACATTTAATATGGCAGGAGGGAATTTTCTTGAAATGAAGAGGGTGTAAAGGCTTGATTATCGATTTGGATATAATGTGACTTCGGGTTGAAATGTACTGTTGGACTTTCAGTTGATGTCAATGGGGAATGAATTAACTTGCACCGCTGGCGGATGAACACGGCCTCAGGAAGGCCTACTGATTTCATAGTAGTTGTATCCAGTGCAGCGCCGTTAAAGGATGTCGGCATGGAATTCCGCAGGTGGGTTATCTCCTGTGAGCAGGTTAACAGTTGCGTGATTTTGATGAAGCTTCTACAAAGAGTTCTACTTACTATCCAGTGGGAGGTCTAACAAGCGATTATGGCTGATAATTTGGAAATGTTCATGGAAAGTTTACTGAGAAACTACAAGAAATTCGGCTGTTAATTGTGCAAGATCATGCAGATTGAGAAGGAGGAATCATTGTGGGTTCTAGATTTATGTGATTGTAGCTTGAGGCTAAGTGGGGAGCCCCACCATCTACGATCGGATCGCGTAGTTATCTACTTGTGCAGCTTCTGGTTATCGGTGCATTGGTGGATTATTGATGACTAAGGAAAGAAAACATCGGGGGTAATTCGAGCAAAGGATTTGATGAATGTGTGCTATATTTGTCCTTATCGATTCATGTTCAGATTCTAGGGAAGATTCAGAGTATATGCTTCTGGTAGATGTGAGGGACAAGGAAAAATACATCATCTGGTTGCTTCTTTGGGAGTGTTCATGTGCTGACAACGCACTAAGAGTTCAGCTTATATTCGGGACCAAGTCAGAGCGGGTCACTCGGGATGAGTGCGGATTTAGTTCGTTATGTTTTTGAATGGAACTGCTATTATTTCTGAGGCAAGTCAAGAGTGAATCGAAAGAAGTGGAATGGCTGTAATGGTTGAATTGGTATGATAGTGACAATGATCAGTTCCTTCAGCGTGTAGAGTTATACATGTGGGTTGAGGTTGTACGTGCGGGCTCGACAGCAACCACAACTTGGTTGATCTGGGAGACATTTGATTCTAATGGCATCGTTATGTGTAGATGGATTTCCGGAAGAGTCATGGCGGTTTAGATCATGAATTGAGGTTTGTATATTCTGTAGTTTGGGAATTCAGTTGTGTGCTACATTGGTTCTTCTGAAATGAGCTAAGTGAAAGGTTTCTAGCCAATGAAGTGTTTATACTACTAGTAATTCAGGGACTATGATGAATTCTGGTATTCTTGTGTAGCGGTATGATAGGTGCAGTGAGCGGCATGGGAATTTGAAACTTGAGGAATCAAGGTTGCGGTTCTGTGTTGACAAGAATGTCACGTGCTCGGATGAGCAGGGGAGAATTTTGATGTTCGGAGTAAGCTCGCATTTTCTTTAGTGTCACCTGAGAACGGCGTTCTATGTAAGAAGCTTTCTGTATTGATTTGTGGATTGTTGATTTTCTTTACAGAATTTAAATGGTTGGTGGTATCGACATGCGGACTTTGCTACATGAGCGGAAGGTCGTGGGAGTGTGCCCCATGAGGAAATTTTATATGTGTGGCATGTTAGTCGTTTGGCCGTGAAAGATTTAAAGCCAAGTACGGAGATTTTGGTAAAAAATGCAAATGTGAGAGTTTATGCCTGGGAGGCATTCTATCCCTTGGGTTGTGGACTATGTGTGTTCGTCCTGGATTTGGTGGCTGTTCTTATGTGCAATGGAAAAAGGTTATTGTGGGTCCTTGAAAGGTTATTAGCCAGTATGGTATGATCAGAATCGGCTTGGGGTTCGTTGATGAGCCTAAATGCGAATGTGTGCTCTATATCAGGATGGGTTTGTGCATTCAGCATAGCGTTGCTTATGGAGGAGTATTCGGGCATTAGATGTTATTTCAGTCGTCAGCTATTCCATGTAAATCTCTATTGTGCCATGTGGGTTGTGAGACGGCTTGATTATTCACACATGTGTTGAGGTCCCGTGTAGCCTATGGTGTTGTATAAGCAAGATGGCTCCCGAGATGCAGATCATTTATTGCACCGTATTTGTGCTTTGGTTTTTAAGCGTATGGTGCTATCCACCTCCCCAGGGTTGTACTTTCGCACTTGACGTGCTTGTGGTTGATATTCGTAAGTATAAGCGTTATGGCTTGATGTGTGTTTTCTCCTTAACTGTTATATGCGGATCGGGTGGCACGCCGCCACATGTATATTGTGCGGATCGGGTGGCACGCCGCCACGGGTATGTTGTTTGGATCGGGTTGCACGCTGCAACGATATTATGTGTGGATCGGGTTGCACGTCACAACAACGAGATGTTGAATACGGTTCCCTATATCTATTCTTATGTATTTTATTTCTCATTCTCTGAGAAAGGTTCGTAAAATCTTTTGGTTGTTTGATTAGTTACGTTGCCTGGGTAGTTCTTTTCCAGAGTTTATTTTTCCTTATACATCATATTCAAGTTGTGGCTTGTCGGCGCATTGATGACATCATATGGGATCTTGGACAGTGTTTGAGATGGCTTATTGCTTGAGCAGCTTGTACTGGGTGAGACGAGGTTTTTGAGCCTGAAATCAATGCAATTAGATGCATATCAAGAATATTAAAGAACAAATATCCTTATTCAGTTCCAAATGAGGTAGTGGTTCCTGTCAGGTGGGGACTCCAGGATTTGTTGATTCGGTAGGTGGTTATGAGTTCTGCACATCTCTTCTGTCTTGGCAGTATTGGAGGATCGAAAACTGGGCTCGTATGTGTTATGAGGTATGCATCGGGCGCCGGGTCAGTGAAATTTCAGCTGTTATGCATGGAGGAGGTTGCCTTGGGAAAAGGAATTATGCGGTGCATTGAATGATGTCAACATGGGTGCATAATTATGTGTGGATTCAGCGTGTGGAGATTTTTCGGTGTTCCTACATTAGAAATAGGTCATGTAAAGAAATTCAGACATTGGAATTTTATTCTAAGGCTTATTGGCTAGGTAAAGGGAGGACCTTCAGTCCGACTCGAGCTAATGTGCCCAATTGGGTTGTGGTTGCACGGGTAGATGCACAGGGTGTTGAACAATAATATTGGATAACTCTGGAGTAGTTCCTAGTATGTTCGTGGACGAAAGTAGGTTTAAGTGGGGGAGAATGTAACAAGCCAACTGGTCATTTTGAGTTCTAGCACATAGTTCGGCAGTTTGAGGCCTTTAGTTGCTTCACTTCATGTATTATGACTTGTACCCGTTGTCAGAATTGAATTTCGGGAAGTTCGGAGTTGATTTGGAAAGAAAATTCTAATTTCGGAAGCGTTAAGTTGGAAGAGTTGACCAAGGTTTGAATTTTGAGTAAACATCCTCAGAATTGAGATTTGAATGTTCCAATAGGTTCGTATAAAGATTTCGGGCTTGGGTGTATGTTCGGCTCGAGTATCGGGTGGCCCGAAAGTATTTCGGTGCTTATTACGGAAGGTTGTCATTTTAAATGTTTAAGAATTCCCTAAGTTTGAGTTGAAGTGGATTTTTATGTTATCGATATCTGTTTGAGATTCCGAGCCTGGGAATAGTTTCGTATACTGATTTTGGTCTTAGGAGCGTGTCCGGACGTTAATTTGGAAATCCTTGGTCGTTTCGGCGTCAATTGGCGAAAGTTAGAAATTTGGATGCTTTTTGGAAAGTTTGACCAGGAGTGGACTTTTTGATATCAAGGTCGGATTCCGATCCGGAAGTGGGAGTAGGTCCGTAATGTCAATTATGACTTATATGCGAAATTTGAGATCAATCGGACTTGATTTAATAGGCTTCGGCATCGAATGTAGAAGTTTGAAGTTCTAAAGTTTGCTAAGCTTGAATTGGGGTGCAATTTGTGGCTTTTGAATATTTTGATGCGATTTGGGGCCTCGAGCAAGTTCGTGTTATGTATTGGGACACGTTGGTGTGATTAGATGAGGTCCGGGGGCCTCGGGTGTGATTCGGGTGGTTTCAAATCATGTTTTGGTGTTTTGATGTTGTTGGTTGCTGGTGCCGGTGTCGTGCTTCGTGATTGTGAGAGGGCTTATGCAATCACGAAGAAGGATTTTTGGGGCAGGTGGAGATTACTCATCGCAAATGCGACAGAGAGGTCGCGAACGCGGAGAAGTGCCTGAGGAACCTACGCGAACACAAAGAGGCGGTCACGAACGCGTAGAAGGAAAGGGAGAGCTGGGCCTCGAGCACGTTGGCCTTCGCGAACGCATCTCATGGACCGCGAACGCGAAGTGGAAGGGGTCTTAGGCTTCGGGAATGCAATGAGGAGGTCGCGAACGCGTAGAGGAAAATATTAGAGGTTGTTGTTTTAGCCTTCGCGATCGCGAAAGAGCTTCCGCGATCGCAATGAAGGACTTGCCTGGGTAGATTATTTTAAATCGGGATTTTTGCTCATTTCCCTCTTAGTTTGAGCGATTTTGGAGAGCTTCAAGGGGAGATTTTCATCATCTATGTCAAGGTAAGTGATTCCTGCACATTATGAGTTAAATTTATGGTTTATAACTGAATTTGATTATGGAAATTAGTAGAAATCGTGGGATTTTAAAGAAAACCTAGAATTTGATATTTTTGGATTTTTTCCACGAAATTAGTCGTGGAATTAGTAATAAACCATATATTTGAGTTTGTGGTATTATGGGTAAAGTTTATCTTTGAAAATTTTTGGAATCCGGGCACGCGGGCCTGGCGATTGATTTGATCGACTTTTCGAGCAGAGTTGGGAAATACTTGAATTGATTAATTATGGGTATTAGAGTATATTTTGATTGGTTTGTACGTTTTTTGACTAGTTTTGAAGATACGGACATCAATTTGAGGTGTTTGAGAAGCATTGGAGCCGGTTTTGGAACTTCGGAGCGAGGTAAGTCTCCTGTCTAACCTTGTAAGAGGGAAACTAACCCCTAGGTGATATTTATTGTTATGTGCAACTAGTTGTGGGTGTTACGTACGCACGAGGTGATAAAAGTCCGTATGTAGCTAAAGCATATTTATGTCCGGATAGACATAAAATCTTATCTTGTAATATTTAAATTGTTTGGACTCATTCTGTTGGCTTAAATAAATTTAAGATATAATTGAAATTGAATTAGAAATAAACATATGTACACCAGGCCAAGCCTTAACACTTTGAGTTGTGGGTGAATAATATGAGAAACGGTAAAGATTATATTCATTTTTGTGCCTATGTACGATATTGTTAACACGAGCCTCGTAATTGGGTAACTTCCTCATTTTTTTATGGAGAGGGCTGAATGCCTCGGCAGTATATAGATGCATCTATGGTTCGTGCCGCTTGACGCTCGGTAGCGTACACATTATTCTGGATCGAGTCGAACGACCTCAATAGAATCGTGCGTTATATCGCTAATAGCCCGGATATTCACGAGCAAATCTTTTCACTGATGCCCGGCATTTTATATGGTATTCCCTATTTATCTGATAATGACACTTGACATTTTTTTGGGCTGTTAAGGTAGAATACATGATTTAGAAATTTGTTCTTTAAAAGAAGTAATTGGAAGATTATGTAACTTACAGCTTTACCCTATTATTGTCGTATGCTTAATACCTGTTCATGTTTTATCATATTATTTTGTTGGACCTTTTGTAACTGTCGATGTCCACCCCTCGTCACTACTTCTCCGGGATTAGGCTAGATACTTACTGGGTACGCGTTGATTTACGTACTCATGCTGCACTTCTGCACTAAATGTGCAGGATCTGACGGGTTCATTGATGATCGCCTTGGCACGTAGGTGCACCTGTTGAGGAGACCTTATGTGAGATGCATTTCGAGCCACGCATCGTAGCCTACCGAGTCTCCATTGTACCATTTATTTTATTATGTCTTATTACATTCGGACAAATGTTGTGTTATTATTGTACTCCTTAGAAATTTACTCATGCACTTGTGACACCGGATTTTGGGGGTTTCCTTCGGTTAATTCATTGTTGTGGTTCGTGTAAATATTTTTATTTATTTTGTAAATTCTATTTTATACTGTTCAATTAAGAAAAATTTTGAATTTCAAAAATACTAAAATGAGTAATTAATTTGGTAAATTATCGTTGGTTTTCCTGACGGTGGCATTAGGCGCCATCACGACTTATAGTGAATTTTGGATCGTGACACTTCAACACTTCCCTGTCCGTTGGATGAAAGCGATTACTCATTAGACAAGGAGAAGAACATCCCATAGCTGGATGATCAGAGTATGTCATTCTACTGCTTATGAATGATGGATATGATCAAAGAGAAAAGAAATAATTGAGAGAATGGAGACAAAAAAGTAGCTGAAAACTTTAGTTGTTAATCCTAAATGTTGATAAATGAGTTGTTTCTAATTTGCCAAGAAGGTTTAAGTATTTATAGATGAAGTTTATGGGTTGATGAAAACCCATTCCTACTGATAATCAGCATACTTGCTTTCATTTTTTTTCCCAATTAATTTCTTATTTTGCATGTGTTGTATTTTCTATTCTTTTGCAAAGGTTATTAGGGTTTTGCTTTTTCTTATTCTATTTCTTGAGGCTCAAGGACGAAAGATTGTTACTATCTTTTTCAAGTTTTACTTTTTTTTAATTGACGGCGATTTATTTCTCAATAAATTAACACGTAGTTCAATTATTTTATACAAACATATCTTAGTGACTTTAATGATATAAGCAAATAAAATAATTTTGTGACTTTACCCATACAAACAATAAAGTTCAGGGACTTTAATAAAGTAAAAAAAGTATTATGGCTTTATTACAAAATGTAAATTTCATAAATCATATGTGGAATTAACCCTATTCTTTAGGGCATATTCTTCGGGTTTTTATTTTCTTTTAGCATGCTTAATTAGAAATTTAAATAAAGCTTTTCTTATTTTCTTTCTCCTGATTCGTCCATTAGATTTATCCTTTTCTTTTCCTGCTTTACTTTTTAGTGGGAATTGATCCATGTTCCTTTGAATAAATAACTCAACTTTCAACCAGGTGGATCTTCAACCTTTTGTGGAGCATAGGAGCCAACAAATAATACTAGATCAATTTTACGAAATGTACACATAAAATACCTAATTTGGCGAAAAGACCATTGGTTCACGTGCACCGTAAAAAGAACCTAAATCAGCCCCTGATTAGTAGAGTCTTGTTCAAAAAGGTTTTAGTTTCTAGCTAGGTTTTCGCAATGACGGAATACTTCTTGAGACGTAAGCAAGATACATTTTTCAATTTTACTAGTCTTAGTTATGCACGTTGTGCATGTATTTTATCTCAATGAGAATAAAAATTAAAGAAAAAACATAAACATTATATTAAAAACTCTGCTTGAGTTAGAAAATAAAAAATAGAGAAAAAGTATTAAATTTCATAAAATGATAGTTGTTTATTCTATTTCGCTAACTTAATCAAGGAAAAATCGATGCCCATAAAAGTCCTCAATCATCTCACTCTATATACTTAACTTAAAATTTATTCTAATTTCATTACTTCAATTTCACAAGTTATAATGACTTCTTTTTAGTTTTTGCACGAACGCATATAACCCTTGAAAGTATACATAAAATTACCAAATTAATTGATTTTTCCGAATATACGTACCAATATATGTTATGTAAGCATATATAGATTTAGCCACACCAAGTACTCCTTGCAACGGCATTTTATGAGCAATACAAAAGAAAATCGTCAAAAAACTCAAAAATATATCATGTGCTCATACATTTTACAATTTAGGAAAAATTTATCATCTAACTTTCACTAATGCATCATTGAAGCCTCTAAAGGAGTAATATGACACAACAAGTATACTCCAAGAACTCATCAAGCTAATCTCGTTAGAAAGATTCGTATTCGCATTATTTGAAATATATATCTATATGCATCATGTGAATATCTAAAATATATAAGAGAGAGTTTTTGTAGACGGGGTATATTTTTTAATATAACACTCATTGATATGAGGTACGCATGAAATGCACGCTCGGAGACTTATCTCATGTCAAGTATTACATACTCTGTAATGACCCGAACGGTCGTTTTGAGCTCTAGCATGTCGTCTAGCGGTTTGAGACCTTGAGTAGCTTCATTTCAGGTATTATGACTTGTACGTGTGGTCAGAATTTAATGTCGGAAAGCTCGGAGTTGATTTGGAAAGAAAATTCTAAATTCGAAACATTTAACTTGGAAGAGTCTACCACGGTTTGACTTTTGAGAAAACGATCACGAAATTGGGATTTGAAAGTTCTAATAGATCCGTATGATGATTTCGGACTTCCCCGTATATTCGGCTCGAGAAAAGGATGGCCGGGGAGTATTTCGGTGCTTATTATAGAAGGTTGGTATTTTGAAGGTATAAGAATTTCCTAAGTTTGGTTTGCAATGGATTTAGATGTTATCGGTATCTGTTTGGAATTCTGAGCCTGGGAATAGTTCCCTGTGGTGTTTGGT
Organism: Nicotiana obtusifolia; assembly: GCA_002018475.1. Taxonomy (NCBI): domain Eukaryota; kingdom Viridiplantae; phylum Streptophyta; class Magnoliopsida; order Solanales; family Solanaceae; genus Nicotiana; species Nicotiana obtusifolia. The sequence continues at coordinate 60,438 of MCJB01051130.1, read as the reverse complement.
CATAGGAACGTGTTCGGACGTTGATTTGGAGGTCTGTAGTTTATTTTGGCGTCAATTGGTGAAAGTTGAAAATTTGGATGATTTTTGAGAAGTTTGATTGGGAGTGGACTTTTTGATATCGGGGTCAGATTTTAATTTCGAAAGTAGGAGTAGGTCCAAATTTCAATTATGACTAGTGTGAAAAATTTGAGGTCAATCGGATTTGATTTGGTATGATTCGGAGGCGCTCGTCGAAGTTTGGAAGTTTGAAAGTTAAAGAAGGATTCCGATCGCCGATTCGTAGTTTTGATGTTATTTGGCGTAATTTGAGGCCTTGACTAAGTTCGTATTGTGTTTTGGGACGCGTTAGTATAATTGGTTAAGGTCCCGAGGGCCGAGGGTGGATTCCGGAGGGTTAACAAATCGAGTTTGGGCTTGGGGGAAAGCTGAGGCAGCTGGTGTCTGGTGCAATCGCACCTGCGAGAAAAGGGCCGCAGGTGCGAGACCGCAGAAGCGTCCCAGGGGTTTCAGATACGGAATAGAGTGAGGGTGGATGGATTCGCAGGTGCGAGGGATTTCCCTAACCTGCGGGCTCGCGAATACTGGAAGAGGAGCGCAAAAGCGGTAGCTGGGCTGAGGGGGAGGACCGCAGAAGCAGCATGTCTGTGCGCAGAAGCGCTTGAGGCCCGCAGAAGCAGAAGCGCAGGTATACTACCTTGGGCGCAGAAGCGAGGGATGTTGGTTTGAGCTGGAGCCGTATCTGCGATGAGTCCTCCGCAGACGCGGAGCCGCAGGGGCGGCTAGAAGGCCACAGAAGCGGAAGGTCGTCTGGGCAGAAGGGTTTTTATAAAAGCGGGGCTTCAGCCCATTTTCATCCCATTTCGTTCATGGGAGCCGATTTTGGAGAACTTTTAGATTGCCATCTTCATCAACTATAATGGGGTAAGTGATTTCTTCACATTGTGAGTTAAATACATGATTTTTATATGGATTCAAGCATGAAAAATTGGTAGAAATTGTGAGATTTTGAAAGAAACCAAGATATTGGTATTTTTGGTTTTTTACCACGAAATTGGACATGAAATTTGGAATAAATCATATATTTGATTTCATGGTGTTATGGGAAAAGTTTATCTTCGAATATTTTCGGAATCTGGGCACGTAGGCCCGAGGGTTTATTTTATAGACTTTTCGAGTGGAGTTGGAAATTAATATAAATTGATCGATTATGGGTATTAGAATATATTTTAATTGGTTTGCATGTTTGTTTGAATAGTTTCAAGTCGACGGGCATCGGTTTGAGGTGTTAGAGAGGCTTTGGAGCTGGTTATGAAACTTCGGAGCAAGGTAAGTTTCATGTCTAACTATGCGAGGGGGAAACTACCCCTAGGTGGATTATTTGTTATGTGTTACTTGTTTTTGGGGCTATGTACGCACCAGGTGTGAGAGTCCGTGCGTAGCTCGATTCATGTTATGTTCGGGTAGACTTAGGTTCCCCCCATGCTATAACTGTATTATTTGAGTTGTCTCTTGCCTATTAAATTCCCTTATGTTAAGTTGCGACTTGAGACTAGACTTGTGTATAGTGATAAGCTTGCTATTGTAGAGATTTGACGGGCTTCATGATAAGTCGCGGATTTAATTGTACTCTCCTTATGAAATTTGCTCACGTTATGCGTTCTCATCGAAATATTCCCTTAAAAATCTATAACTCACATGACTATTGGTGAGTGAGGTCAAGGACCCATCAAGCTTCTTATTCTAATGGGATCAGGTCGTTCGCCTCAGCAGGATAGATACATCTATGGTTCGTGCGGTTCGACCCTCAGCAGTGCGCACACTATGATGATCGGGCCGTACGCCTCGACAGGATTTATGTACCACGGTCTCATTAGATCAAGTTGTTCGCCTCGGCAATAAAATAGATATATCTATGGTTTGGTAATATTATGATGGATCGCGCTGTACGCCTCGGCATTTCTATAGAATAATCTTATGAAATTGTGCGTACTAATTGGCAAGAAGCCAGCATATCTGTGAACTTGTTTCTGATTGAACTGTGACGACCTATCTGGTAAGGTCCATTATATATATACACACACACACACACACCGATCGAGGAGGTAGCTACTAGATGAGAGTTTGAGTCATTGCTGAAAGGAGGACTATACCACATATTTACACTTGTTATTTTGTTTATCTACTATGACTCCCTGTTTACTTCTACTGTATTTATCATATTGGACCACTAGTAAATTTTGATGTCGACCCCCCATCACTACTTCTCTGGGGTTAGGCTAGATACTTATTGGGTACGCCTTGATTTTGCGTACTCATACTACACTTGCTGCACATTTTGTGCAGGTACTTATATGTCTGGTGGTCTTTTGGGCGCAGAGGTTCGGCCAATGCGAGGACTTTACTGTGAGCTGTATTTCACGCTCTGATCCGCAGCCTATAGAGTCTCCATCATAGTTATTTATATATCCTGTCAAATTTGTATTCCGGACAAAGGTTGTATTTTATTTTATTTCCAAGTTGATGCTCATGCACTTGAGTCACCGGGTTTTGCGGGTTTCTATTGGTTGTTCGTTATTATAATTGTGTAGATACTTTCATTTACTTAGTAATTTCTATTCGATGTTGTGCAATTAATGAAAACCAGGATTTCAAAAGAATTGAGTAATTAAACTGGTAAATTACCGTTGGCTTACCTGACGGTGGTGTTAGGCGCCATCACAACCTTAAGCGATTTTGGGTTGTGACAGCTTGGTATCAGAGCGTTAGGTTCACTTAAGTCTCACGAGTCATGAGCAAGTCTAGTAGAGTCGTGCGGATCAGTACGGAGACGTCTGTACTTATCTTCGAGAGGCTACAAGGCTGTTAGGAGCACTTCCCTTCTTGATTTTCTCGTCGTGCGGTTTGATTCCATTAAGGCTTGTGCCTTTATTTCCTTCATACTCGATCTTATGCGACGTGAAGCACTTGTTATCAAATGGGCGTCGAGTAGTTATGGTGGTACTGCAGACATGGTGCAGGATGTTTTTCCCTCCATGTTCGGGCATGCTATTGTCGTCGCCTTGCAGAAGGATGTTCTTTCATTTCAGCTCAATAGTTGTACTTCCAATGGTTTTAAGGCTATGCACAGATTGCTATGACGTTCACGTGTTGTTATCGCATGATGTTGGTGTAATGGTAAGGTGCTCGTTATGTATTGTGGCAGTGAATGGCTTGAAGAGAAGATTTCTCAGTGCATGATTAAGGGGTTCAGCATTTAATTCCCCCGGAGGAAAGGCAATCGGTCTATAGATGTCCATGTTGGTTGATAAAGTAACAAGACTTGACATTTTCGAGCGTGGGGGAATTCTCATTGTGATGCAGTGTCGCCATCCTTGATTGAATGCATTACGGTTCGTCGGTGTTACGGTCTTCTTGGATTTTTCCTTCGGGGCAAGGTATTGTGAAATGGTGCCTAAGGGGTGGTTGCCAGAGATAGCTGTATGTAGTGGTTCAGAGTCAAATTGGTATTTTTAATGTTGATGGCTCGAGAAAGATGATCATCAAAGAGGCTTAGAGTCGGTAACATTTTATTGGTTCAAGTGCTACAGACATGCATTTCGATCTGATGCAACATTTGGGCAGCGAAGTAGGAGGATGGACATGGTGGGGAGCATTTCCCTGTGGTTGAAGTACTAGCAGGTGTAGTATGAGAAGAAGAGTTGAGAAGTTGCTTAAAGGAGATGGTATAACCGCAGTAAGAGTGGCAGAATAGCATATGGATTCTGTGGTAGGGAGCCACTTGTTTGAAGAAATTTTACATCATGGTGGAAAAGTGACTAGGTCTACGAATTGTATTTGGGATGGTGGCTATTGTACAGAGGAACATTGAGTACAACAGAAAGGAGTTTGCTTGAAATGAAGAGGAATGGAATGTGACTTCGAGTTTTGAATGTACTGTCGGACTTTTACTTGATGTCAATTTGGAAATGAACGGATTTGTACAGCTGGTGAATGAGCACCAAGTTAGGAGGGCCTACTGATTTCATAGTAGTTGTACCTAGTGCAGCGCCGTTGGAAGGTGTCAGCATGGAATTTCACATGTGGGTTATCTCCTATGAGCAGAGTAGCGGTTGCGCGATTTTGATGAAGTTTCTACGAAGAGTTGTACTTACTATCCAGCGGGAGGTCGAACAGGCGATCATGGTTGATAATTCGGAATGTCCATGAAAAGTTTAATAAGAAACTACAAGAAATTTGGTGGGATAAGTGTGCGAGATCACGGTAATTGGGAAGGAGGAAACTTGGTGGGTTCCAGGGTTATGTGATTGTAGCTTCAAGCTAAATGCGGGAGCCCCCCGGTCTATGATTGGATCACGTGGTTTTTTGCTTGTGCGATTTCGGGCTATTGGCGTATTGGTGGGCTATTATGACTGAGGAAAGAAAACATCAGTGGTAATTCGAGCAAAGGATTTGAGGAATGTGTGCTATATTTGGCCTTATTAATTCATGTTCAGGTTTTTGGGAAGACTCAGAGTTATGCTTCTTGTGGGGGAGTTATGTACAAGGAAAAGAATTCATTCGGGTGCTTTTGTGATAGGGTGTTTACGTGGTAGCAGCGCATTAGAGTTTGACTTATATTCGGGGCCAAGTTAGAGTGGATGACTCTCAACAGTGTTCCTTGTGGGTTCAAGAATTCGAGTGCAGTATTGGAGGAAAGGAAGAAATAGTTTCGAGTTCGCGGAAGGTCTTACAAAATGGGTACTGGTTGTAGATGCTATTGTGTACGTAAGGAGGATATGAGATGGCTTATGAGTAATGAAACGATGTGGTCTCGTGATGCGGGTCACTCGGGATGAGTGTGGATTGAGTTTGTTATATTTTGAATGGAGCTATTATTATTTCTAATATAATAATAGTTCGGTTGGTAATGGTTGAGTCAGCATGATTGTGGCAATGATCAGTTCCTTCAGCATGTGAAGTTATACATGTGATTTGTGGTTGTACATGCAGGCTTGGCAGCCACCACAACTTGATTGATTTATGAGGTATTTGATTCGAATGGTTTTATGGTGTAAATGGATTCTGGAAGAGTCATGGCGATTTAGATAACGACTTGAGGGTTGTATTTTCTGCTGTTTGGGAATTTAGTTGCGTGTTGCATTAGTTCTTCTGAAATGAGCTAAGTGAAAGGCTTTCCAGCCAATGAAGTGTTTATTCTACTAGTAGTTCTGGAGTTATGATGAATTCTGATATTCTTATGTAGCGGCATGGGAACTAGAGGTTGAAGGTCAAGGTTGCGGTTCTGTGTTTATAGAATGTCACGAGCTCGAATGAACAGGGGTGAATTCAGATGTACAGAGGAAGTTGGCATTTTCTTTAGTGTCACCTGAGAATGGAGTTCTGTGGAAGAGCTTTGTGTATTGACTTGCGGATTTTGATTCACTTTACAAAATTTGAACGGTTGGTGGTATGGGTGTACCGACTTTTCTACCTGAGCAGAAGGTTGCGGGAGCGCACCCGACGGGGAAATTGTATGAGTGTGACATGTTAGTCACTTGATTGTTAAAGATTGAAACCAAGTACAGAGATTTTGGTACAATCATTAATGTGAGAGTTTATACCTGGAAGGCACTCTATTCCGAGTTTATACACGTCTTTTTCGTAGTTGCAGTATTCTGAGATTCGGAATAGAATTTATATGCATCATGAGATGTATTGCGGGCACCGAAATCGTGAAATTATACCTATTATGGTCGGAGGATGTTATTATGGACAACCGACTTATGTGGTGCAAGGTGAGAATTCAGCAAAGGTATATGATCATGTTTTGGTACAGTGTGTAGTGATTGATACAATGTTCGTATGTTAGAATCGGATCTTGTAGAAGAATTCAGAGGTTGTAATTTGGTTCTGAGGCTTATTGACTAAATAAAAGGGATGACCTTCAGTCTGGCTCGAGCTAATGTGTTCAACTGGGTTGTGGTGGCACTGGCAGGTGCACGATGTGGTAAACAGTGATTTTGGACAATTTAGGAACAGTCCTTAGCACGTTCGATAATGGATGTATGTTTAAGTGGGGGAGAATGTAATGACCCGACTGGTCATTTTGAGCTCCAGCACGTCGTCTGGCGGTTTGAGGCCTTGAGTAGCTTCATTTCAGGTATTATGACTTGTACATGTGGTTGGAATTTAATTTCAAAAAGTTTGGAGTTGATTAAGAAAGAAAATTCTAAATTTGGAAGCTTTAAATTGGATTTTGGGTCGTGACATACTCTATGCCAGGTATATGATTGGTAAATTACCGTTGGCTTGCCTGACGGCGGTGTTAGGCGCCATCACGACCTTCAGCGGATTTTAGGTCGTGACATACTCTATGCCAAATATTAATTCTTAATAATTTCTTACGTGTTTTACAATGTTTTTCTAATTCATAAAATACCAATTAATTATGTTAGGCCTATTACATTTTCGGTTGCAAAAAAATATATTAGTCTTGTAGTAAATATTGATAAAAAAGAGTTTTAAGTTTTTGTACATAGGAAAAAGTGTTTTTCTCTCATGGCCTATTTTAAAGCTTTGCAGTTAATCAAGCCTCCTTCACTTTTATATCACTAAAAGCAAAAGATAAAAAGAATAGAATTATTCACAAGCGTAAATCCATGAAAAACGAACGAAAAAAACAAACATAAGATGCTATAGTGGCAACTTATTACCGGACCAATATTGCGATGGCAAAAAGAAGTGTCACGACCCGAAATTCCAATTTCGGAGTCGTGATGGCACCTAATATCCACTTGCTAGGCAAGCCGGCATGAGATAATTAAATAGTCAATTTTTAACAGTTTAAATACAATAATAACATACAACGAGAAAATAGAATGTCAATCTGATTCAGTACCCACCCACATAAGCCATGTGATAATATCTACTCTCAAAGACCCGGAGTCACGAGTACACGAGCAATTACAAATTCTACAATAGAGTCTGAAATAAATACAATTGTTTCGAAGGAAATGAACAGTAAAAGAGGGAAGAGGAAGGGGACTTCAAGGTCTGCGGACGCCAGCAGATCTACCTCAACTCTCTGTATGGAATGATCAGAGCTAACGCACCTCACGCACTGCTGGGACCAATACCATAATCTGCACAAGAAGTGCAGAAGTGTAGTACAACCGATCCAATGTGCTCCGTAAGTGCCGAGTCTAACCTCGACGAGGTACTGACTAGGCTAAAAAGGGACACACGTAAATAAACCTTTACAAGTATATAAAAGAAGCAGTAAAAATAATAGGAAATCACAACAAACAAACTGGGAGGGGACATGCATAAAGGGGAAAAATATGATAACTACGACAGTTATGAAATCACGTAATAGTCAAATAAATCATCTACCGATGAAATCAGATAAACCAATGATATGAAAATTGCACAGCATCACTCTTCGTGCTTTTACTCTCGTCCTTACCATGAAACGATGATATAAGTAAAATAAAATGGCACGGCATCACCCTTCGTGCTTTTACTCTCAGTATCACCATGTAAGGATGAATAAATGAGATGAATGGCACGGCATCACCCTTCGTGCTTTTACTCTCTTCATCACTCTGTATTAATCAATAAATGAGATAAATACAACGGCACGGTATCACCCTTCGTGCTTTTATACTCATCCTTATCATATAACGAAGATAATATGAATTCGGGAAAATAAATAATGCGGAGAATGTATTTAACATCAAATATGATGCCAAGATACCAAACTTCAATTTCCAAAATACTCAACAATTACGAAATAAGCAATAATTACGGAAGGAATAATCAAAGAAGTAATAACCTAACCTAATCATGGATATCATAATTAAAAATGCAATAAAGCACGAGAAAACAAGTTTCACCCGCGTGCTTTAACCAAACAACAACGCATAAGTACTCATCACCTCACATATACGTTGTACCCGCATATTAAACACGTAGAAAATAGATAAAGAAGTCATAATCCCTCAAGTGAAGGTTAACCACGACACTTACCTCGCTCCGCAATCAAATCAAAGCTAAATTGGGGCTTTTCCTGTAACATTCGCCTCCAAACATATCGAATATAACCAAATATAGTTCAAATAATTCAAAATAAGCTTTAGAAACTATCTATGAGTTAAAAAGATTCAATCTTTGATGATTTCGGAAAAACGTCAACAAAAGTCAACACTGGGCCCACTTGGTCAAAAATTGAGATTTGGACTAAACCAAATTACACATTCACTCCCGAGCCCGATTATATGATTAGTTTCGAATCCGACCTTAATTTGAGGTTTAAATCTCAATTTTACAGAAATTCTCATTTATACCCAAATCCTTAATTTCTACCGTGAAAGAATATAGACTAAAGGTTAGAAATCAATGGTGTTGATGGAAATGGAAGAAAACGAGTTAAAATATATTAACCTATAAAGTGGGGATGAAATTTCTCTTCAAAATCGACTATAAGCTGAGCTCTAATGTGAAGATGGTGAAAAAAGAAAATCCCGTTTTTTAGAAGTTTAAAAGACTGCTGCCAGGTGTTCTTCACATTCGCGAGACACCAGACGCGATCGCGAAGCAAGCAGCGGCCAAAGGCCTTCGCGTTCGCGAGATGCTCTTCGCGTTCGCAAAGACTTACTCTCACCTGCCTTTGCGTTCGCGGTCCTGATGTCGCGTTCGTGAAGAGTAACGGCTAAGCTCCCCTCCCAGGCCCCATAACCCTACGCATTTGCGAGAGGCTGGCCGCATTCGTGAAGGGTAAACCTCCCAGTGCTCCGCGTTCGTGATAAAGAAATCCTCCCCAGCCCCTAATTACCCTTTGCGATTACGAGAGTAGCTTCGTGATCGCGAAAAAGGATGCACCAGATATCAGAATTCTCATAAACCAGTATTTGCCTAAGTCCAAAACTCACTGCGTAGCCTATTCAAAACTCACTCGAACACCTCAGGCTCCACACTAAACATGCACACAAGTATAATAACATCATATGAATTCACTCGTGTGATCAACACACCAAAAATAACATCTAAAACTACGAGTAGTACTCCGAAATGAATGAAATTTTCAAACAAACTTAAAAACTTTTAATTTAACAACCGGACGTCTGAATCACATCAAATCAACTCCGTATTGCACCAATTTTCCAAAAAAGTCATAAATAACGAAATGAACCTTACCAAGCTCTGGAACCGAAATTGGAACCCAGTAGCAACAAAGTCAACCTACGGTCAAACTTCAGAATTCTTTAAACCTTCAATTTACTAGTTTTCAACAAATTATGTTAAATCACGTTAGGGAATTCCGAATTCGGTTCCGGGCATACGCCCAAGTCCCAAATCACGATATGGACCCACAACAATTATTAAAACACTGATCCGGATCCGTTTAGACAAATATTGACCATAGTCAACTCAATTATTTTTAAGGCTAAATTTCACATTTTCTTCAATTTTTTACATAAGAATTTTTTGAAAAAAGACACAAACTGTGCATGCAAATCGAGGAAGGCTAAACGGATCTATTCAAGGTCTCGAAACACAGAAATGAAGACTAAAGCTCTAAACGACCAATCGGGTCATCACAAGAAGCTAATTGGGCAAGTGTTAACATGAGTAGCAAATCTGCTTTAGCTGAGGCGTATAGAATGGTGGTCGTAGGGTATGTATACTTTATATGACAAGAAAGGAACGTATGGCATTTCCATGGTAAGCAAAGATCTGCAAAATTTTGACCAGATTCTTGGTGCAAGAGATTTTTTGTAGAGTGCAAGGATAGGAAGATTGAGTAGGAGGCTGGAGCAATTGAACTGCTATCTGTAGCTGATTTTGCTTATATTCATAGAATGATATTTATGTAAGGAAAGAGGAATAGATGCATATGTTATTAGATGAGTTAGGGCTCGTGCGTCCAACTTTCTGCTTGTGCTTTTGTCATGTACATAACTCTATTGGTAATGAACTTTTTAGTTACTAAAAAAGCAAAAAATAAACATCATACTTTGATAAGCTACATATAATATTCGAACATAAGTATGCATGAAAATAACCTAAAAACATTACCGACACAAAAATAAAGAGACAATATTTATAGATATAGAAATCAAAGTAAAATACATAACATTAGGCTTCAACTGCATTTCTTTCAAACACAATGTGTTATACAGTACAGTACTACAGTAGCATGCCCTTTGAGACGAGTCTTAATTTGCCTCGAGCTCAAATGAACACATGAAACACTTTTGATCACTATAAAAAAGAAGCTTGAAGACATACTAAGAGCTGTTAAAAGACCCTTCTATGGAAAATCCAATAATGCCCCAGACAAATCCCACTTCTTTCAGGTAACATATGTATCAGGTAATTTCGATGAGGAACGAATTTATACATGATAAGATGTTAATTAATTTTAAAGTTAGGACTCCATACATAATTCAAATAATAAAAAATTTAATGAATAAATAGTTGATTTCAAATTCCTAATTATTAAAAAATAACTTAAATTATAATTAGTTGATTTGGTGTCAATGCGTCCATCGCCATGGAGGTGTTGATGACAGACTGGAGGTTTGGAGGTATACTCTTGAGTCTAAAGGTTTCAAGAGGAACAGGACTAAGACGGATTACTTGGAGTGCAAGTTTAGCAAAGTTACCTAGAAAACGGACATGGGTGTGAGGCTTGATATCCCCAGGAGAGAAAGTTTCAAGTACCTTGGATCTATAATATAAGGTAATAGGGAGATTGATGAGGATGTCACACACCGTATCAGAGCAGGATGGATGAAATGGAGGCTCGCTTTCGGTGTCTTATGTGATAAGAATGTGCTACTAAGACTTAAAGGTATATTCTACAAGATAATAGTTGGATCGGGTATGTTGTATGGAGCTGAGTGTTGGGATTTAAAGAACTCTCATGTCTAGAAAATGAAAGTAGCTAAAATGAGGAGGTTAAGGTGGATGTGTGGGTATACCAGGTCAGATAATATTAGGAATGAAATTATTTGGGATAAGGTGGGAGTGCCCCTTGTGGAGGATAAGATGCGAGAGGGGAGGTTGAGATGGATCAGGCATGTTAAGAGGAGAAGCATAGAAGCTCCAGTTAGAAGGTGCAAGAGGTTAGTCTTGGTGGGTATCAGGAGGGGTAAATGTAGGCCTAAAAAGTCTTGGAGAGAGGTGATTAGGCGGGACATGGCGTAACTAAAGCTGACTGAGGACATGACTCTAAGATAGGAGAGTGTGTAGGTCGAAGATTAGGGTAGGAAGCTAGTAGGTAGTCGAGCATTTCTCTTTGTCTTACTCAGTTCGCTAGCATTAGAATTAGTATGATATCCTTTTATTCATATGTTGTTATAATTACCTAGAGTTTAACTGCTTTCTTGGCTTCGGTCTTATTTTTATCTTGTTGTTATTCCTACTTATTGCCTTTATGTTTTTTCATCAGTTCTCCAGGCGAGGATCTATTGGAAATAATCTCTTTGCCCTTCCAAGGTAGAGGTAAGGCTGCGTACATCTTATCCTCCCCAGACCCCACTTATGAAAAATTACTAGGTTTGTTGTTGCCTAATGTGAAATTTAATTTTTAAAGGATAAATGTCATTTCGCTAAGGGGTTTCGCGTTTTTAATATAGTATAGGTATTATTATAAATTTTTAATTTTTTTTAATAAATGATAAATATTTCACTTTTTGCTATGTCTGGAAAATTATATCTTAATTGCATCAATTTCTTCTTCCTTGGACTAAATTAGCAACTTTTCATAATAATTTTTTTTTCATTTCTATTTTATTTTACAAAAGAAAAGTATGAGGAAAGGAAGTTAGAAGTAGCTTTTTATTTTTTACCATAACTGGCCATTATTTATAAGGGAAAAGACACTAAAATCCCTTTTAAACACTTAATGACCAAAATGTTCTATTTTTAAAAACAAATGACAAAATATGCTCATTTTGAAGATTTTATTACGTGGATGCCCCCTACCGTCTTATGCCCAAGCTCAACCTTAGGCCCATCCTTTTTTTTCTTTCTTTTCCTTATCTACTTTTGTTTATTTACTTTCTTTTTGTGTCTTTTTTTTTCCTGTTTTGTTGTTATTTTTTACTTTGTCTTTCTTTCTAATAAAATGTTTCACTCTTTTTTTTAGTTATTCTTTTAGCTCTTTCTATAATAATTACTCAATATTTTTTACTTTCTTTCTCGCCTTAATTTAATATTATTTCTTTTTTTATTTTGTTGTTTTTAATCAAATATCTTCGTCCAAATTATTTGGGACTTTTTTCAATTTCTTGTTCTTTTTGTTCTTTCTAGTGACAATCCCTCACTCCTTTTCACTTTTAGTTTTTGGTCTAATGTTTTATTTTTTATTTGCTATATTTCTTTTTTTAATTAATTTTATTCTTTAAAGTAAAATCTTTTCAACCAAAACATCTATCACTTTTTCTTATTTTTATTATTATTTTTCATCTTAGTTTTTTCAGTAAATTCCTCCTTCAAAATTATTATCACTTTATTTCACTTTTACTATTATTTTTACTCTTTCTATATAAATAACCGAGTCCCAAAATTAGTATTAGAACACTTTTTATACAATCCTTAATTAACTATAATTAAAGAGAGTTACTATGTCACTTTTTTTTTTGAATTGTTCTAATTTAATATTTTTAGATTGTTTTACAATCTTGTAAGAAAATTTAGGTTATAATAAAAACTTTATCACTCCTTTTCACCTTTTTTGTTCTATAGTTAAATTGACAAATCCTAGAATTTTTAATACTCTATTAATCATGGTATACCAATACGTAGTATATCAAGAATATGAGATACAATGATTCAACAGTAATTATGGTATATCAATGTGTAGTATACTAAAAAAAATCGGTATACTATTTAACATACTCAAATAAAGTATACCATAATTCAACACTAATCATTGTATACCAAGGTATATTATACTAAGAATATTGGGTATACTATTTAACATACTCAAATAATGTATACCATGATTCAATATATCATGGTATACATATGTATATTATACCAAGAATATTAGGATTATCATGATTCAACAGTAGTCACGGTATATCAATGTATAGTATAGCAAGAACACTAGGAATACCATTAAACATACTCCAAGGTATAGCATGATTCAATAGTGTCACGCCCCAACCTTAGGGAGTGTGACCGACACTTAATGTAACGACCCAACCGGTCGTTTTGAGCTCTAGCGCGTCCTTCGGCGGTTTGGGGCCTTGGGTAGCTTCATTTCAAGCATTATGACTTGTACGTGTGGTCGGAATTGAATTTCGGGAAGTTCAGAGCTGATTAGGAAAGAAAATTCACATTTCGGAAGCTTTAAGTTGGAAGAATTGACTAAGATTTGACTTTTGAGTAAAACCTCAAAATCTGGATTTAAAAGTTCCAATAGATTGGTATAATAATTTCGGACTTGGGCGTATCTCCGGATCGGATTTTGGGTGATCCGGGAGCATTTCGGTACTTATTATGGCAAGTTGGCATTTTGGAAGAATTTCATAAATTTGGGTTGAAGTATATTTGATGTTATTGATTTCTGTTTGGGATTCCGAGCTTGGGAATAGCTCTGTATGGTGATTCTGGTCTTAAGGGCGCGTCCAAATGTGGATTTGTAGGTCTGTAGGTCATCCCGGGGTCATTTGCCGAATGTTGGAAATTTGGATGATTTTTAAGAAGTTTGACCGGGAGTGGACATTTTAATATCGGGGTTGGATTCCGATTTCGAAAGTGGGAGTAGAACTGTAATGTAAATTATTACTTGTGTGTAAAATTTGAGGTTAATCGAACTTGATTTGATAGGTTTCAGTGTCGAATGTAGAAGGTTGAAGTTCTAAAAGTTCATTAAGTTTGCATTGGGGTACGATTCGTGGTTTTAGCGTTCTTTTATGAGATTTGAAGGCTCGACTAAGTCCGTATTGTGTGTTAGGACTTGTTGGTGGATTTTGTCGGGGTCCCGGGGGCCTCGGGTATGTTTCGGGATGGTTCGGACAAAATTTGGCTAAGTTGCTGGTGCAGGTGCTAGTGTATGGTTTCCTCCGTTGCGAACGTGAAGGGTCTCCTACATTCGCGAAGAAGGATATTTTTGGCTGAGGATTTTGCTCAATGCGAACGCGGCACAGAGGTCACGAACGGTTAGGAAAAGTAGAGCATGTCTACACGAACGCGACACAGGGGTCGCGAACGCGATGAAGGAAGGGAGCTGGGGAATGCGGTAGGATCTAAAGGCGTCGCGAACGCGGCTTAGTTGACGCGAACGCAAAGAGGAACGGGCCTGGGCATATTGTTTTAAGTGGGGATTATTGCCCATTTCACTCATTTCTCTCTTGGTTTGGGCGATTTTGGAGAGCTTCAAGGGGAGATTTTCATCATCTATGTCAAGGTAAGTGATTCCCGCGTATTGTGAGTTAAATACAAGATTAATATATGGATTTAGACATGAAAATATGTACAAACTTGGGATTTTGAAGAAAAATCTCGAAATTGGTATTTTTAGATTTTGACCACGAAATTGGACAAGGAATCGGGAATAAATCATGTATTTGAGTTCGTAGTGTTATGGGTAATGATTATCTTCAAATATTTTCGGAATTCGGGCACGTGGGCCCAAGGGTGACTTTATCAATTTTCTGAGAGGAGTTGAAAATTGTTATAAATTGACTTATTAAGAGTACTAGAATATATGTTCCTGAAATTTCACATTTATTTACTAGTTTTGGAGCGACGGCCACCGGTTTGAGTTGTTAGAAAAGCTTTGGAGCTGGTTATGGAACTTCAGAGCGAGCTAAGTCTCTTTTCTAACCTTGTAAGAGGGAATTAACCACATGGGTGATTTGATTTAATATGTGCTTCTATTTGTGGGGGCTGCGTATGCACGAGGTGACAAGAGTCTGTATATAGCTACTAATTATGCTTTTGTCCGGGTAGCCTAGGACCCAAATCATGTTATACTTGCGATGTTTGTACCCTACTTGTTATTGTAATTGCTTAAATCATATTAGAACTTGATAAAAGAATTGTAAAAGGTTAAATTTCATTTACTTGAGTTTTGATGGGTCACTTGACCGTTAATGTGAATTGGTGTTTTCTTGAATATTAGCCTCTTAATAATCTTGAATCGGTTATTTATAAAGTATTTTCTCTTCTCGTAGAGCGGGCTGAACACCTTGGTAGAAGATAGATGCATTTACTGTTCGTGCTGTTCGACCCTCGGCAGTCACAGTTTAGTATTTTCTCTTCTCGTAGAGCGGGCTGAACACCTTGGTAGAAGATAGATGCATTTACTGTTCGTGCTGTTCGACCCTCGGCAGTCACAGTTTATATATTTGTATGTTGGATCGAGCCGTACGACCTCGGCATAATTCATGCGTAATAATTCTTGGAGTCCAATTATAATTGATATTGTTTCATTTGATTGAGAGATTAATTTGTTAAATGATGAAAATTAATTTGGGATTTACTATAAGTGAAAGAATTGTGTTTTTATTTCTTGTTATTGAGTTTTCAGTTGTATTTACATAATCCATGATAAATTATAATTTCGATATTTTATTGTTAGCCCATAGTAAGTGTCGAATTCAACCCTCGTCACTACTTCTTCGAGGTTAGACTAGATATTTACTGGGTACACGTTGCTTTACGTACTCATGCTATTCTGGCTGCACATTTTGTGCATGTACATATATGTCTAATGGTCTTGTGGGCGCAGAGGCACGGCTATTGCAAGGACTTAGGTGAGCTGCATCCCATGTTACAAGTCCGCAGCACACAGAGTCTCCATCAGAGTTATTTACATTCTCCTCTCTAATTTGTATTGTAGACAGATGTTGTATTTTATCATATTTCCTAGTTGATGCTCATGCACTTGTGACACCAGGTTTTGGGGGTTCCTACTAGATATTTAGTATGGTAGTTCACATATTTATCATTTTTTTACTCTGTAAATTCTATTTCGTTCTATTTAATCAATAGAAATTACGATTTCAAAAGGAATTACAATGAATAATTAAGTGGATCAATCATCGTTGTCTTGCCTGATGGCGGCGTTAGGCGTCATCATAACCTATAGTGGATTTTGGGTCGTGACAGCTTGGTATCAGAGCATTAGGTTCACATGGGTCTCATGAGTCATGAGCAAGTCTAATAGAGTCTTGCGGATCGGTATGGAGACGCTTGTACTTATCTTCAAGAGGCTACAACGCTGTTTGGAGCACTTCCCTTGTTGATTCCTCATCGTGCGATTTGATTCCTTCGAGGCATATGCCTTTATTTCCTTCCTATTCATTCTTGTACGGTGTTGAGCACTCGTGTCAATTGGGCATTGAGGAGTTACAGCGGTACTACCGACGTGGAGCAGGATGTTTCTCCTTGCACATTCGAGCAAGTTATTATCGTCTTCTTACGAAAGGATGTTCTGTCATTTCAGCTCAGTAGCTTTATTTTCGATGGGATCGAGGCTACGCGCAGATTGCTATGATGTTCATACGTTGTTATCGCACAGTGTTGGTGTAATAGTAGGGTGTTTGTTTATTTGTCGAGGCAGTGAATAATTTGAAAGGAGGATTTCTCAGCACATGATTTAGAGGTTCAACATTTATTTCCAGCAAAGGAAAGGCAATCACACAATGAATATTCAGGTATTGGTTGATGGAGTAACGAGACTTGGTATTTTCGAGCCTGGTGTAATTTTCATCTATGATGTGGTGTCGTTGTCCTTGTTTGAATGTATTAAGTTCGCCGGCGTTATGGTCTTCTTCAATTCGCATTTGGGCAGGGTATTGTGAAAAGACACTGAGGAAGCGATCGTCAGAGATAACGGTGTGTAGTGGTTCAGAATTAAATCGGTGTTTCTAACGTTGATGGCTCGAGAAAGATGATCTTCTAGAAGGGTTGGAGTTGGTAGCAATTCACTGGTTCCGGTGTTACAGGCATGGACTTGATTTGAGGCAACATTTGGACAGCGAAGAATGAGGAAAGACATGGCGGGAGGTGTCTCGAGGTGGTTGAATTACTAGCAGGTCAAGTATGAAAAGCAGAGGTCAAGCAGTTACTTAAAGAAGATGGTTTAGCCGAAGTAGGAGTAACAGAGTAACGTATGGATTCTGTGGTAGGATAGCCACATGACTTGAGAAAAGTTTAGAGTGATTTGTGATTCATGGTGGACAGGGACTAGGTCTTTGGACTTAATTTGGGATGTTGCCTACTATGCTGAGGAAGATTGGATACGATAGAAAGGAGTTTGCTTGATATGAAGGGGAATGCAACATGACTTCGGATTGGAATGTATTGTCGCACTTTTAGTTGATGTCGATGGGGAGTGAACGGACTTGTACAGCTGGTGAATGAGCATGGGCTCAGGAGGGTTTACTGATTTTGTAGTAATTGTACCTAGTGCAGCGTCGTTGGAAGATGTCGGCATAGACTTCCACAAGTGGGTTATCTCCTGTGAGCAGGTTAGCGATTGCGTGGTGTTGATGAATCTTCTACGAAGAATTCTACTGGCTATCCGGTAAGAGGTCGAATATGTAAATATGGCTAGTGATTCAGAATGTTCATGAAATGTTTAAGAGAAAGATTATGAGAAATTTGGCGGGTTGATTGTGCGAGATCAGGGTAATTGGGAAGGAGAAATCTTGGTGGGTTCCAGGGTTATGAAATTGAAGCTTCAAGCTAAGTGGGGGAGCCCCACCGTCTATGGTTGGATCACGTGGTTGTCTGCTTGTGCGATCTCTAGTTATCGGTGTATTGGTGGTTTATTATGACTAAGGAAAGAAAAACATCAGTGGTAATTTGAGCAAAGGATTTGAGGAATGTGTGCTATATTTGGCCTTATCGATTCATCTTCAGGTTTTGGGAAGACTCAGAGTTTCAACTTCTGGTAGGTGTAATGTACAAGGTAAAAGAATTCAGTCGGGTCCTACATTGATAGGGTGTTCCGCGCTAACATCGCACTAGAGTTTGGCTTATATTCGGGACCAAGTTAGAGTGGGTGACTCTCAACAGTTATCCTAGTGGGGTCAAGAATTTAAGTGCAGTTCCTAAGGACTTGGGATGTTCTACGTTATCATTGGGTATGCAGTGCAGTATTGGGGGAAAGTAGGAAATAGTTTCAGGTTCGTGGAAGGTCTTGCAGAATGGGTGAACCAGTTGGAGATGCTATTGTATGTGTAAGGAGAATATGAGATGATTCATGAGTAATAAGACGATGTGGTCTCGTGATGCGAGTCACTAGGGACGAGTGCGGGTTTTGTTCGTTATGTTTGAATGGAGCTATTATTATTTCTAAGGCATGTCGAGAATAAATTGGAAGAAGATGGGTCGGTTAGTAATGGTTGAATCAATATGATTGTGGCGGCGATCAGTTTCTTCACCGTGAAATTATACGTATAGTTTGTGGTTGTACACTTGGGCTTGAGAGCCACCATAACTTGGTTAATTTGGGAGGTATTTGATTCGAATGGCTTTATTGTGTAAATGGATTTCGGAAGAGTTATGGTGGTTTAGATCATGACTCGAGGTTTGTATTTTCTGCGGTTTGAGAATTCAGTTGCATGTTGCGTTGGTTCTTCTGAAATGAGCTGATTGAAAAGTTTCCTAGCCAAGGAAGTGTTTATTTGACTAGTAGTTCAGGAGTTATGATGAGTTCTAGTAATCTCGTATAGCGGCATGATAGGTGCAGTAAACGGCATAGGGATTGGAAGTTGAGAATCAAGGTTGCGGTTCAGTGCTTACAAGAATGTCACTGGCTCAGATAAGTAGGGGTGAAATTCAAATGTACAGAGTAAGCTGTCATTTTCTTTACTGCCACCTGAGAATGGTGTTCTGTGGAAGAGGCTTTGTGCATTGACTTGCGAATTTTTTATTCGTTTTACAGAATTTGAAAGGTTGGTGGTATGGATGTGCGGACTGTGCTACCTGAGCGGAAGGTCGTGGGAGCGTACCCCACGGATGATTTGTATAAATGTGACATGTTAGTCACTTGATTTTTATAGATTGAAACCAAGTATGGAGGTTATGGTAATATCGCGAACGCAAGGGTTGATGCCTGCGAGGCGTTCTATTCCTTGGGGGACCGTGTGAGTTTGTTCCGAATTTGACGGTTGTTCTTATGTGTCAAGAATAGGTCATTTTGGGTCCTTGAAAGGTTATTTGCCCAGCATGGTATGATCATAATCGGGTTGAGGTCTGTTGATGGGTCTAAATGTGGATGTGTGCTCTACACTAGGCCGGGTGGGTTCATTCAGCATAGCGCTTCTTATGGAGGAGTCTTCGGACATTGGATGTTATTTTCGTCGTCAGTTATTTCAAGTAATACTCTATTGTGCCATGTGGGTTGTGAGACAACTTGATCATTCGTAGATGTGTTGAGGTCCAGCGCAGCTGTAGTGTTATGGCAGGATGGCTCTCGAGATGCAAGTAACATATCGCACCTTAGTTGTGCTTGAGTTACGTAGCGTACGGCGCTATCCGTTCCCCAGGATTTGTATTATGCACTTGGCGTGGTTGTGGTTGATATTCAGACATTTCGTGAGTATAAGCGTTACAGCTTGATGTGTGTTTTCTTTAGATTGTCATGTGCGGGTTTGGTGGCACGCCGCACAGGTATATTGCTTTGATCAGGTGGCACATTGCCACGGGTATGTTGTGTGGATTGGGTTGCACGCCGCATCATCGTCATGTTTGGATCGGGTTGCACACCGCAATAGTGAGATGTTAAGTACGATTCTTTATATTTATTTTGGGTGTCCTGTTTCTTACCTCAGAGAAAGGCTCATAGTATTTGATGGCCTTTTTTTTGTTACGCGGGCTAGATAGTTCTTTTTCAGAGTTTGTTCTTCCTTATGTGTAATATTCCAGTTTTAGCTTGTGGGCGTACATTGATGGAGTCATATGAAATCTTAGATAGTATTTGCAGTGGCTTATTGCCGGGGTAGCTTGTACTGCGTGAGACGAGATTATTTCTACACATCTCTTCCGTCGTGGCAATATTGCAAGAGTTGGAACAGGACTTATATACGTCATGAGATGTGTTGTGAGCATCGGATTCGTGGAATTTCGGCTATTGTTGTCAGAGGATGTTGTTATGGTCATGTGAATTATGCGGTGTAGGGTGTGAATTCAGTAAGGGTATACAATTATGTTTTGGTACAGGGTGTGGTGACTGATACGGTGTTCGTATGTTGAAAGCAGGCCTGTAGAGGGTTTCGGATGTTAGAATTTGACTCTAAGGCTTATTTGACAAAATAATATGGAGGATCTTCAGACTGGCTCGAGCTAATGTGCTCAACTAGGTTGTAGTGGAATGGGTAGGTGCACGAGGTGTTGAACAGTGATATCAAAAAGCTCCGGAGCAGTTCTTAGAACGTTTGAGGACGAACGTATGTTTAAGTGGCGGTGAATATAACGACCCGACCAGTTGTTTTGAGCTCTACTGCGTCGGTCGGTGGTTTGAGGCCTTGGGTAGCTTCACTTCAGGTATTATGACGTACGTGTGGTGGGAATTGAATTTCGGGAAGTTGGGAGTTGATTTGCAAAGAAAATTCTCATTTTAGAAGCTTTAAGTTGGAAGAGTTGATTAAGCTTTGACTTTTGAGTAAATGACCTCGGAATTGAGATTTGAAAGTTCTAATACGTTTGTATGATGATTTCTTGGAGCATTTCGGTGCTTATTATGGAAAGTTTGCATTTTGGAAGAATTTCATAAATTTGGATTGAAGTGTATTTTGATGTTATCGATGTCCATTTGGGATTCCGAGCCTGGGAATAGCTCGTATGGTTATTCTGGTCTTAGGGGCGCGTCTGGATGTGGATTTGGAGGTCTGTAGGTCATTCTGGGGTCATTTGGCTAAAGTTGGAAATTTGGATTATTTTTTGGAAGTTTGACCGGGAGTAGACTTTTTTATATCGGGGTCGGATTCTGATTTTGGAAGTGGGAGTAGGTCCTCAATGTCATTTATGACTTGTGTGCAAAATTTGAGGTCAATCGGACTTGATTTGATAGGTTTCGGTGTCGAATGTAGAAGGTTGAAGTTCTAAAAGTTCATTAAGCTTGCAATGGGATGCGATTCGTCGTTTTAGCATTGTTTGATGTGATTTGAAGCCTCGATTAAGCTCGTATTGTATATTAGACTTGTTGGTGAAGTTGGTCGGGGTCCTGGGGGCCTCGGGTGTTTTTCGAGGTAGTTTCGGACCAAATTTGGTTTAGTTGCTGGTGCGGGTGCTGGTGTCTGGTTTTCTCCTTCCCGAAAGCGAAGGGTCTCCCGCGTTTGCGAAGAAGGATATTTTGGGCTGAGGGTTTTGCTCAACGCGAACGTGACACAGAGGTCGTGAACGCGGAGTAAGAACTGGAGCATGCCCACGCGAACACAACGCAGGGGTCGCAAACGCGATGAAGAAAGTGATCTAAGGACCTGGAGCCATTAAGCCTTCGCGAACGCGAAACTTCTACCGCTAACACAGAGCTTCTACCGTGAACGCGAAGTAGTAGGATCTGAAGGCGTCACAACTGCGGCTTAGCTGACGCGAAAGCAAAGAGTAAATTGGAGGCAGTGCATTTTTTTTGGCCTTTCGCGATGGTCTTTCTGCGAACGCGAGGAAGGACGGGCCTGGGCAGATTGTTCTAAGTCAGGATTTTTGCCCATTTCACTCATTTCTCTCTTGGTTTAAGCGATTTTGGAGAGCTTCAAGGGGATATTTTCATCATCTATATCAAGGTAAGTGATTCTCGCGTATTGTGAGTTAAATACAAGATTTATATATGGATTTAGACATGAAAATTTGTAGAAATTTGAGATTTTGACAAAAAACCTAGAATTTGATATTTTTGGATTTTGACTACGAAATTGAATATGGAATTGGGAATAAATCATGTATTTGAGTTCGTAGTGTTATGGGTAATGATTATTTTTGAAAATTTTTGAAATCCGGGCACGTGGGCCTGAGGGTGACTTTATCAATTTTTGAGCGGAGTTGGAAATTGTTATAAATTGACTTATTAAGAGTTTTAGAGTATATGTTCATGGAATTTCACATTTATTTACTAGTTTTGGAGTGACAGGCGCCGGTTTGTGAGTTGTTAGAAAATCTTTGGGGCCGGTTATGAAACTTCGGAGCGAGATAAGTTTCTTTTATAACCTTGTAAGAGGGAATTAACCCCATAGGTGAATTGATTTAATATGTGCTTCTATTTGTGGGGGTTGCGTACGCACGAGGTGACGAGAGTCCGTACATAGCTACTAATTATTCTTATGTCCGGGTAGCCTAGGACCCAAATCATGTTACACTTGCGATGTTTGTACCCTACTTGTTAATTTAATTTCTTAAATCATATTGAAACTTGATAAAGGAATTGTAAAAGGTTAAATTTTATTTACTTGAGTTTTGGACCGGTCACTTAACCGTTAATGAGAATTGGTGTTTCCTTGAATATTAGCCTCTTAATAATCTTGAACCGGTTGTTTATAAAGTATTTTCTATTCTCGTTGAGCGGGCCGAATCCCTCGGTAGTAGATAGATGCATCTATGGTTCGTGTTGTTCGACCCTCGACAGTGCATAATTTATATATTTGTATGTTGGATCTGGCCGTACGACCTCGACATAATTCGTTCGTAATAATTCTTAGAGTCCAATTGTAATTGATATTATTTCATTGACTTGAGAGATTAATTTGTTAAATGATGAAAATTAATTTGGGATTTACTATCAGTGAAAGAATTATTTATTTATTTCTTGTTATTGAGTTTTCAGCTGTAGTTACATAATCCATGCTAGCTTATAATTTCGATATTTAATTGTTAGCCCATAGTAAGTGTCGAAGTCAACCCCTCGTCACTACTTCTTCGAGGTTAGACTGGATACTTACTGGGTACACGTTGTTTTACGTACTCATGCTACACTTGTTGCACATTTTGTGTAGGTACATATATGTCTAGTGGTCTTGTGGGCGCAAAGGCGCGGCTATTACGGGAATTTAGATGAGCTGCATCCCATGTTACGAGTCTGCAGAACACAGAGTCTCCATCAGAGTTATTTATATTCTCCTGTCAAATTTGTATTCCAGATAGATGACGTATTTTATCATATTTCCTAGTTGATGCTCATGCACTTTTGACACCAGATTTTGGGGGTTCCTACTGAATGTTTAGTATGGTAGTTCACGTAATTATTATTGTTTTACCCTGTAATTTCTATTTCATACTATTTAATTATGGAAATTATGATTTCAAAAGGAATAAAAATGAATAATTAAGTGGATCAATCATTGTTGGCTTTCCTGACGGCGGCGTTGTGCGCCATCACGACCTATAGTGGATTTTGGGCTACGTACCATTAAGCTTTCATCCTTACTCATGCATGATTTACAATAACATAATTAGATCTTAATTTTAAATTGGATACAATTAGCTCCATTGCCTAAAATTCTTCCTTTGAGTTGATACATAACTTTATGAATAAATAAAAATACTATGAATTTAAATACATGACGAAGGTCAAAAAACATAAATACACGATCCACATTATACATGGAGTTTCTATAACAACAGATATCGAGGTACATAAAAAAACCTTGACTCAAATACCTGCTAAAACTATAGCGGGCTCACCATAAGTTGTAGTATTGAGGGGGATCCCTAGCAAATATCTGCATCATCCATTAGAAGTAAACCTGCATCCATTAAAAGATGCAGCACCCCCGATAAAAGTTACATCAGTACATGTGAAATAGTACTCGTATGTAAAGCTAAATTCTCTCACATAAAATATGACAAGAGCATAATGTAACATTGAAGAGACATAAGTAATGTAATATGAGTGACATTTCATGGTGAGGATCATAAATAACATTTTCATATGTGACATTTCTTGCAGAGGTACATAATATAACTTAATTCATTAAATCAACTTTCTTCCTTTTTTTTATCTTTATTTGGGAGATTATTAGTTACTGGCATAAACATGTGAAACCGCCATGTGCGTGTCATGGAGTTCGATCTTTATCCGATCGGCTAAGTCGTCACATCACGATGCCAAGTGGATCGATGTATATTGACATAACAATGTGAAACCACCAATGCACAGCATAGCATTCGATCTCGACCCGATTGGTCAAGCCGTCTCATCACAATATCATGTGGATCGACTTAAATTTTCTAGCAGTTTGTTCATCCCAATTAAGGGGCATAATCTCAATATAGTGCGATGGACCTCATTCTCAATCATCTTCCTATACAAGTACGAATAGTTTTGGGTATAGGCCCGTGCGACCTATACTTTATCGGTACTTAATAATACTCCCAAAATCTCTTCTTCATAGCCTTTCATAAAATATTTATTTTTTTATTGTCACTTTAGGCCATACATCATAATCTTCATCCTTGGGGATCTTAATGCACCTCAATAGACTTAGAGGTCGTTTGATACGCTGTACTAAGTAAAATAATTCATGTATAAAAATTTAATCCGTCCAATACCATGTTTGGTTGCTCAATTCAATTTATGCATACCTAATACATGGATTACTTATACCTCATAGGAGGGCTTAGCTAATACCAAGGAAACCAAGGGATTACCAATCCCTGCATTAACTATACCTGGATAAGATCCTAAAATTACTAAACCGCCCCTCAAACCCTTTTAATTTTTAATATTCAAGGGTATAATTATAAAAAAAAAAATTGTACAGCTTTAAACCAAACACAAGCTTAGATTATACATTGCATAGCTAATTTTTATACAATGAACCAAACACTTGATAAAAAATAATCCTAGCACTACAATCCCTGCATTACTAATCCCTGCATTATTTGTGTTCGTACCAAACGACCCCTTAGTCATGTAGAGAGTTAGCATTTAAGCCATACCATTTGAAAGAAATGTAGAAGGATTTAACATTATAATTGTGTTAACTTCCATTTGATTAGCCAAAGCGTTGTGATCGTCTCATTGAAAGTTTAGCGCCACGGCTTTTATATTCATTACTTATAGAGTCATAAGATTTTTGATCACTGGAATACTTAAATTTATGTTCGTATTTTTTTGGAACCAGGGACGTTCTTATTTTGTTCGTTAGGTGAAAAGACTGTTTATTACGTTAGAAAATTTACGAAGACTCCGTGAATAGATTATAATGGCACACGGGCCTAAGTCATCATCTTTAAGGTTCATTATTCGTTAAATATAGAACATCTCTTCTTCATTTTATAATGTATTCGTTTGTCATCTTAGGGTCATTAGCCAAGTTCATCATTTAAAACCATTGGAATCTCTTAATTTCAATTTCATGCTTATTTTGACACTTAAATCTTTATAATATTATCATAATGAAAAAATTATGGCACGTGGAACTAAACATGTGAAGAGCTTACATAAATAGTATATATCCACTTGTCCCTCACAACTATAGGGCAAGAAGGGGGAACCATGAAGCTATAAAATCATAGAATAGGAAGATAACATGAAATTTCTTTTAAAGAATTATATGGGAAAGAGTTTAGCCATACATACCTCCATTAAGCTTTATTAATTTTATTACGACGCGCAACCGACTCTACAACATCAATCTACACCACAATAAACCATTTGGATCACATGATTTATGTCACATAAATATTTTATCAAACACCTAGTATGCATGATTCTCTATTATCTCCTTCAATGGCACTTCTTCCTCCAATAACATTCCTACCAATAACTCATCCCACAACCATCCTTAGGTAATTCATAACCTCTAAGAATACATGCATGTGCAACAATCTATTCCAACTTAACCATTTTCTTCAATTATTATATTTCTACAACACCCATCAATCTAGGTTGAGAACTTTTGGCTTTCAATTACTATCATATAAGTTCCAATACTCAATTCTTACTCATAATTAAATATTAATTCATTCATTTAAGTTTAAAGGTTTAGAATTACTTTTTGGAAGAAATCTTACAAAACCCCCCTCTTGAATTCTTGAAGTTGATTCCTTGAAAATTTATGGTTTCCATGCTTAGATTGTGTTAATTCAAATGTTAAAATGATAAAAATTTAACATCAAAGAAATGGTGATTGCTTACCTTGAAGATGGGGGAGGTTGGGAGTCTTGATAGAGGAGAGAGGAGCTCCAAAAATCAGGTAAGTAAACTGTAGGGGGGGGGGGGGGGG
>MCJB01051130.1:0-34250 GCA_002018475.1 Nicotiana obtusifolia | reverse complement strand
GGGGGGGGGGGGAGGGGCTCGAAATGGCCCTTTTTAAAAGTTGGTTCCAGCACTATACCCAGCATGGAACGCTGGCCTGGGCGTTGGTTTCAGCTGCTAGACAGCCTTTGGTAAAAATACCATAACTTCTTGTAAAAATGTCCAAATAATAAATGGCTGGATTCGTTAGAAACTAGACTTGAAGGATTATAATGTAAAATCAAATCGATTGGAAAATTTTTGTATATTGAGAGAATTATACTTGTTCAATGTCAAGGGATGTACGCCTTAGAACATCCTATTCTACTTGACATTTTCAATTTGTTCCAACCAATTCCTTTTCACTTTTAAATTTCATTACATGCTCCAAATAACTTTTCTCATTCATTTTCATGACCAAATAATGTGGTCCAAGTTAGTAGGTCTCCTTGGACACTCAAATTGTTATTCTTGATCACACATGACGCATTTTAAAGTCTAAAGTCATTAGGAAATTTTATGTGGCCTTAGATATAGTAATAATGATATACACAAAAATGTATATCAAGAAACTGAGAATATCATGACTGTTGAATTATGGTATACTAATGTTTAGTATACCAGGAATACCATTTCAAAAACTCAAATAAAGTATATCATGATTCAACAGTAATTATGGTATACCAAAAAGTAGTATACTATAATTCAACACCAATTATGGTATAATATATATTATTCTGATGATCCGACAGGTCGTTTTAAGTTCTAGCCCTTTTTTCCCTATTTCGAGACCTTGATTAGCTCCATTTAGCATGTTTCCATTTGAATGCGCAGTCCATGTCTTTTTCCGAAAAGATTTTATGTGAAAATTGGAAGAAAATATGATTTTAAGCTTTAAAAATGACTTGAGTTAACTACGGTCAATATTTTATGTAAATGACTCCGGATCGGTATATTGACGTTCCCGGTGGGTCCGTATCGTGATTTTAGACATGGCGTATGCCTGGAATTGAATTCAGAATTCCCTAACTTAATTTGACTTGATTTATTAAAACTAGTAATTTAAAGGTTTAAAAATTTTCTAGATTTGACCGTAGATTGACATTATTGCTACCCGGTTTGAATTTTAATTCTGGAACTTGGTATAGGTTCATTTTGCTATGTAAAACTTGTACGTAAAAGTTGGTGCAAAACGGAGTTAGTTTGATAGGATTCAGACGCTCGGTTGTGAATTTTGAAGTTCTTGAGTTTATTTGAAAATTTCATGCATTTTGATGTCCGCTTCGTAGTTCTAGGTGTTATTTTGGTATTTTGACCGCGTGAGCGAGCTTGTATGATGTTATTACTCTTGTGTGCATGTTTGGTTTGGAGCCTAAGCGTAACGCCCCGACCGGTCGTTTTGCTTTCTAGGTCCCCCTTTTCCTAAATAAGACTCCCCGTATGTGCTTTTACTGTTTAATGACTTATGGGGATAGTTAGTTCGGGATTTGAAAGGGTTCGGGGTTAAAATCGGGACATTTGGTTCCTTAAGGTTGGCAAAAAGGGCTATGTTTGACTTTGGTCAATGTTTTGAGTAAATGACCGCTGAACTGGGATTTGACAGTCCGAGTAGGTTTATATGATGACTTTTGACTTGGGCGTATGTTCAGATCGGGTTTTGAATGACTCGGGAGTATTCCGCCACTTAATATTGATAGCTGTCACATTGAAGGTTTTAAAGTTCTTTAAATTTGATTTAGAGTAGACTTTGGTGTTATCGAGGTCCGTTTAGGATTTCGAGCCTGGGAATAGTTCCGTATGGTGAATTAAGACTTACACGCAAAATTTGGTGTCATTCCGAGTAGTTTAAGTATGTTTCGGTGTGTTCAGAGTAAGTTGGAAGAACTTAAAGTTCATAAGTTGATTCAATTTGGTTTGGGGCGTGATTCTTAGTTTTGATATTGTTTTATGCATTCCGAGGGTGCGAGCGAGTCTGTTTTATGATTTCAAACTCATTGGTATCTTTAGGCACGGCCCCGGAGCTTCGGGTGTTAATTGGACGAGGCGCGAACCAAGTTTTGGACTTAGAGGAAATGGCTGAAGCATCCAGCTTATGGTGCAATCACACCTGCGGAAGGCCAGCCGCAGGTGCGAGCTCGCAGAAGCGAGCCAGCAACTGCAGAAGCGGCCCAGCAAAGGCTAACCAGGAATCACAGCAGCGGGGGGAGGACTGCACCTGTAGAGGCGCAGGTGCGCAGTAGACGATCGCAGAAACGGGGGAAGGCGCAGGTGCGATGTGCTCACCGCATAAGAAGTCTCACATAAGTGAGACGCTAGTCGCAGAAGTGAGGAAGCCAGCTGAGGGGAAGACTGCATCTACGGGCCTTTTTCACAGATGCGGAACCGCAGAAGCGGAAGTCCTGGAGGCAGTGAGCTTCATTTATTACGAAACTTAAGCCATTTCTAACCCATTTCTCTCACTTTTGGGCGATTTTGGAGCTTCTTGAGGGGGGTATTCACCTAGCAACTTGGAGTTAAGTAAATTCTATCTAATGTAAGTTAAATACATAGATTATGGATAGATTTTAACATTTAAATTTGTGAAATTTATGGGCTTAGACGAAAAACAAAAACCTAGGTTATATATTTGAATTCGTAAGGTTATGGGTAACAACTTTCTTCAAAAATTTCCAGAATCCGGGCACGTGGGCCCAGAGATGAATCTTAGGAATCCTTCAATTGGGGTTGGGTAGTCACTCTAATAGTTAGAATATGAACTTTTGAACATATATTGATTGATTTATACAACATTCGACTAGTTTCGGATTGTTCGGCACCAAGTTGAGGCTTTAGAGTGAATTTGAGGCCGGAAAGTGAGCTTCGAGACGAGATAAGTCTCTTATCTAACCTTGTAAGAGGGAATTTACCCCATAGGTGATTTAAATTAATGATTGCTTCTAATTGCGGGGGGCTACGTACGTGCGAGGTGACTAGAGTCCGTGCGTAGCTACTAACTATGCTTATGTCCGGGTAGTATTAGGACCCAAATCATGATATTATTTGAAATGTTTGCACCCTACTTGTTAATTAAAGTGCCTAAATTATATTAGGACTTGTTAGAGGAATTGTGAAAGACCGTTAATGGAATTTGTATTACATTGTGTATTAGCCTTTGATGACGTTTAAGTCAAATGCTTATAAAGTATCCTCTCTTCTTGTAGAGCGGGCTGAACACCTCGACAGTAGATAGATGCATCTATGGTTCATGCCGCTCGACCCTCGGCAGTGTACACATCATTCTGGATCGGGTCGTACCTCGGCATAATCCTGCGTGATAATATTCGGAGTTCAACTATACATTTGATATCATTTCATGGCTTGAGAAGTTGAAATCATATATGATTGAATTAATTTTGGAATTTCCATGTGTGAAAGAATTATTTATTTCCTGCTTGTCAATGAGTTATTATTATTATCATCAATATAACCCATGCTTATTTAGAACTTTTGTACCACTATTGTTAGCCCATAGTAAGTGTCGATGTCAATGCTCGTCACTACTTCTTCGAGGTTAGACTTGATACTTACTAGGTACATGTTGTTTGTGTACTCACGCTACACTTCTGTACTAACTGTGCAGGATATGAGGCAGGTGCATCTAGTGGACATACCGACGTGCATTCCCGTTACCTGTAGGCCTAGTGGTGAGCTATTTCCTGAGCTGTTTCGCAGCACCTAGAGTCTCTCCCTTGCTTTCATTTTCTGTCTATTTTTGTTTCAGACAGTAGCTAGAGTTTGTATAATCTTTAGTGCTCATACACTTGTGACACCAGGTCTTGGCACACACACTAGTAGATTTTATAGTTTTGGGTTATTACTATTGTTATGATTACATCAGCTGCTTTCGTTTTAAATATTCAAATATGCTATTTCTTAATCTCTTAACTAATGAAATTTAAATTCTTGGAAATTATTAAAAAAGAGGAAATCATATGGTTAGTCCACCGTTGGCTTGCCTAGCAGCGGCGCTGAGCGACATCACGGCATATAAGAGAATTGGGTAGTGACACTGAGGGGCTCAAGTGAGTTTCAGATAGGCTACAGACCATTTGAACTTGGAAAAAAATTGCTATTTCAGCTATTTGCTGATGTCTAGCGCAATTTACTTCATGATCGCGGTGCCTCTCGCGATCACGAAGGGGGAAACTGGGATAGAGGTGGAATTCTTCTACGCGAATGAGGAGAATCGGTTGCGAATGCGAAGAAGTGGAGGAATTACCCTTCGCGAATGCGAAGGTTTAAGGGAATTTTGGGGGAGTCAGGTGGTTACTCTACACAAACGCGAGCGTTGGCTCGCAAATGCGAAGGCTGGGGGAGCAGGCCTTCGCGAACGCGATGGGTTTCCTGCGAACGTGGAGGCCTTCTGGCCGCTAATGCTTCACGATAGTAGCAGGTGTCTCGCGAACACGAAGAACACCTGATGCCCAGTGATTTAAAGTTTCAAAATCGGGATTTCTTCTCATTTTTTACCACTTTCAAGTTTGAGCTCGGCCTAGGCGCGATTTTAAAGAGATGTTTCATTACAACTTCATAGGTTAGTAGATTTTAACTTGTTTCCTTACATTTCCATAAACACCCATTGATTTTAACCTTTAATCTATGCTTCTTCATGGTAGAAATTAGGATTTAGGTAGAAATTGGGGATTTTGAGAAATTGAGCTTTAAACCTCAAATTGAGGTCGAATTTCAAAACTAATCACATAATCAGGCACAGAGGTGAATGGGTAATTAGGTTTTGGTTCGAATCTCGAAGTTGACTAAGCAAGCTCGGGGTTGACTTTTGTTGACTTTTTGTTAAATCATTAATTGTTGAATCTTTTTCACTCGTGGTTAGTTTCTAAAGCCCATTTTGAATTATTTGAACTACGTTTGGTTAGATTTGATTGGTTTGGAGGCTAATTCTAGAGGAAAAGCCGCAGTTGAGAATTGATTTGGTTGCGGAGTGAGGTAAGTGTCGTGGTTAACCTTGACATGAGAGATTAGGACTTGTTGGTGTATTTTCTACATGTTTTATGTGTGTGGGGGAAGCATATATATGAGGTGACAAGTATCTGTGCGTTGTCATTGGGTTAAAGCATGCGGGTGGAAATTATTTCTTTGTGATTATTTTGTTTCATTGATTATTGTTTCCATGCTTAGGTTAGACTATAACGTTTTAAATTACTTGTTTTGTATTATTGTTTATTTTAAAGATATTGAATATTTTGAAAGTTGAGTTTGATATTATGTCACCATAATTGAAATGAAATTATTTTCCCCCTTGTTTTCATTGTTCGGATTTATATTGTTGCTTGGAGAGGAAAAGAGAAAGGAACGAAGGGTGTTGTCGTGCTTTATTTGCATTCATTGTCATATATTGAGAGAGTTGAGAGTAAAAGCATGAAGGGTGATCCCGTGCGAGTGAGTAAAAGCACGAATGGTGATGTCGTGCTATTATATTAATGGTATTACATGGTGAGGACTAGAGTAAAAGCACAAAAGGTGATGTTGTGCCATTTTCATATCATTGCCTTGTCTAATTTCCAGTTTTGGTGATTCACTTGGTTATATTGTTGTTATTTCGGAAGACATTATCTTGTGATTTCGTACTTGCAGTTTTTATGATATCTTCCCTTTCATATGATCCCACCAAGTTTATATTTCATCATTCCACTTGTGTATTGGCTACTTTATTTGTACGGGATTTTTACATAGGTGTCATGTCATAGCCTCGTCACTACCTCGTTGAGGTTAGTCTTGACACTTATGGAGTATATTGGGTTGGTTGTACTCATACTATACTTCTGTACTTCTTATGCAGATACCGTATTGGTCCCAGCGGTGCTTAGAAATGCGTCGGCTCGGATCACATTCACTTCAGACACTTGAGATAGATCTACTGGCGTTCGCAGACATTGAAGTCCCCTTCCATTTTCTATCTTTACTTTATCTGCTTCGAACAGTTGTATCTATTTCAGACTATACTTGTTGACTTCAAGTTGCTCATGTACTTGTCACTCCGGATTTTCTGAGAGTAGCTAGTATCACATTGTTTGTATTCACACAATGTTAAATTTGGACTTTATTTCTCATTTACAGCCATTACTTTGAATTATTTGTTAAAAATTGGTTAATTCCTCTATTAACATTGGCTTGCCTAGCAAGTGGATGTTAGGCGGCATTACGGTCCCGAGGTTAAAAATTTAAGGTCGTGACAAGTTGGCATCAAAGCACTAGGTTGCTTAGGTGTCACGAGTCATGAGCAAGCTTAGTATAGTCTGGAGGATCGATACTGAGACGTCTGTACTATCTTCTAGAGGCTGTGGAGTTATAGGAAAATTTCACTTCTTTCTTTCCCTATCGTACGATTTTATTCTATCATTGATGTTTGAATCATTCCATTCTTGTTCTCTCGCAGATGGTGAGAACACGCATAGTATCTACAACTGAGCAGGAGCAGGAGCCCCTTGTTGCAGCCACTACCTAGGGTAGAGGCCGAGGCAGAGGCAGAGCACAGCCTAGAGCTCATGTAGCAGCACGCACTATGGAGCCTCAGATTGATCATCAGGAGGAGATCCCAGCTCAGACTGTACCAGTGGGACCCGCTCAGGTCTCAGAGGGATTTGTAGCCACTCTAGGGCTTCAGGATGCTCTAGTTTGCTTAGTGGGCCTTATGGAGAGTGTGGCCCAGATCGATGAATTTTTGGTGGCACCAGCTGTCTTTCAGGCTGAGGGAGGACCACAGACTCCCGCTAATCACACTCCGAAGTAGATGGCTCCCACATATCAGACTCCAGCAGTCCAGCCAGTTGGGTAAGTCCCGCCTGTTATTGCTATATAGACCGGGGAGAGGCCCGCGATGTGTTTTGAGGAATTGATAAGGTTGGATAAGTTCACAAAGCTCTTCCATATTCACTTCAGTGGTGCACCTTCTGAGGACCCCCAGGATTATTTGGACCGCTGCTTCGAGGTGCTGAGCAACATGGGTATTGTTGAGTCCAATAGAGTAGACTTTGTAAAAATAAAGGAGATATGTAAAAATGTCAAGTCTCTCTACATCCCTTAAGATGGGAAGAAGATACTGCAAACTGATGCCAGCCATGAATATAGGAGTGTTGTTCTATTTGAAGAAAAAGATGGCCAGCAGAAAATATGCGGATACGCCAACGGAAAGTTTAAAGATGCCGAGCAACATTATCATTCCACCTTCAAGGAAATTCTTGCAGTAATGAATGGAATCAAGAAATTCAATTTCTTCCTTATCCATACAGAATTTCTAGTGGAAATGGATATCAAGGCTTTCCCAAAAATGATCCGGATAAATTCAAAAATTATCCCCAATCCTCAGATTCTCAGATGGGCTCAATGGTTTTCTCCAGACAAGTTTCAAGTCAAGCACCTGAAAGGAAAGGATAATATTCTCGCAGATTTTCTATCGCGACCGGAAGAATTCTCAAAAAGATTTTCTCCAGCAAAACCAAAGCCAAACAGCCACATCTTTATGTTTTCAAACACATCGGGAACTAGTTCATTAAAGCCAACAGATCATCCACCGGAGTTGTTCAACCTCATGGATCCCTTTGATCCGTCAATTATTATGGAAAGAAGAACTTATTATGAGCTCCAAGTTTTCCGGCAAAATGGAGGATCCATTCTCAAACCTTTTGGTGTCAATCCAGAATATCCATTCTGCCATATATTCATAGCTCAAGCCAAGGATTTTCCATAAGAATTATTATGGTTTTTCTGGTACCTATGCCATCAGTATTATATTTTCATGGAATTCAAGTGCAACGTTTTCAAGGATTTTGATCCCATTGCACCAGCCCTTAGAATATTTTTACTATGGTTCAAACCTAGAAGATATTGGATTAAGTGTTTAAGCGATTCCTATGCAGCAAAATTATTCATGTTTCATAGGCCAGTAAAGATTATTAATGAAAAAGTCCAGGCGCAAGCAGAGGCATCATTCTGGTAGAAATTTCCCGTGTCCATTTTATCCATGGAGGAAGCGTATAGCGAGGCACAAGGAATCATTTTCCAGCAAAATAGGTGCATCCCAAAAGAGATATGGCCAAAAGAATGGGCAAGCTGGAACTATACCAGTACCCATCCTCCCTGGGAAAGAGTCCGGGAAGCTGCAAAAGAATATCAAACACCATATGAAGTCATCCGAGAAAAGATCAATGACGACATTTCCCGATTAAAGTTGCGGATTACATCTCTCAGTCCAAAGGGAAAGGAACATAGCAGTGACGAACCGTCAAGTTCCAGGCGCTACTTCACAAGGTACTCGAAAAGATGCCTGGAAGACAATTCGGTGATCGATAAAGGTTAATTGCCTTAATCCTTGCTAATCCTACCTTAATCCTCCATTACCTACCAAAAAATCCTCAAAAATATCCTACCCATGCCAAGACAAATTCCCACATCTTTCCATACTAGTCGTGCCCTACTTCTTGTTATTTTCCTACCATAATCATCCAAAAACTCTCAAAACATATCCTACCCATGCCAAGACGAATTTCCACATCTTTCCATGCTATGCAGGCCCCATTTCACCTTGTTTACACATGCCTTCACATGCCTCTGCATGCTTCTTCACATGCAACACAATGCAGTCACATGGCGTCACATGCTTTCACATGCCACACCGTGTATATTTCACCCCGTTCACATGCTTTCAAGTATTTTTAGTGGTTTTGCCTAAAGTCCTTCACATGCCTAGAGGAACCCGCTTGTAGATAGGTTTGCCATGTAAGATAGGTTTGCTTTATCTAGAATGTTTGTCTTGTAATAACCTCCTAGTCCTATATAAAGGAGGCCTGGTAGTAGTAGGATCATCTTGTAATCATCTTATATTAGCATCAGAAAATTACCTTGTACAAGTTCAGAAAATCCTCTTGTAAAAAACCCTAGAGTCATCCTAAAAATTTCTTGTAATTTTCGTCCACTCTTTGTAAATCTTTTGTGATATATTGCATATGAGTTCTTTCTAAATTTCCCTCTTGTTCTTCCTTTCGAATGGATGGAAAGGTCGGTCCATGTATGAAAATAGAGTAAGTGTACTCTTTGAAAGTTAGCTTGTTGTAGTACGGTCCATGTATGAAAATAGAGTAAGTGTACTCTTTGAAAGTTAGCTTATTGTAGTGCGAAAGTTTCCCGACTTATGAACAACTAACGTTGGTTATAGTACAAAAGTTTTCTGAATTGTGTAGCTTGGCAAGGTTGAAGCCAGCCCCCTTTGTAGGAAAACTTTTGCGATTATAAACAAATTAACTGTTTGTGTAGCTTGGCAAGAGCCAGCCCCTTGGTGTAGCTTTGCAATAGCCAGCCCCCTTTATTTTTCTGACTGCTTCATTCTGTTTCTCTCCCCATGATGTTGCATTTTTCTTGAGCATTTCTGTGAGTGGTGAAATGTATGTAGAGATATTTGGGATGAAATCTCGAACATAATTGATGACACCCAAGAACTGTTGGATCTGTTTTGTTGTGAGGTTGGAATCTGAAAATTTAAGTAGTTCCTGACATATATGCGGTCCTGGACTATATTCACCTCGGACGAAATGCATTCCAAGAAAATCAATCTCCTTTTGAGCAAGAACCATCTTTTTTGCTGAGAGCATGATCCCGTACTTTGTTACCAATGCCTCAAATTGACGAAGCAAGTTGACATGTTCGTCCAATGTCTCACTAAATAACAGGATATCATCAATGTAAACTAAGGAGGTATGGTGGATGAGTTGGAAGATTTTTATCATGGCTTTTTGGAACAAGGAGGGTGCAGTTCAAACCGAAGGGCATGACTTTCCACTGGAAGTGATGATCGGGGATGCAAAATTCCGTTTTGGGTCGTTCTTCAGGGTGGATTCCCAATTGCCAAAATCCAGATTTTAAATCAAACTTGGAAAAATATTTGGCCTTGGCTAAGTGGGAGAAAAGAGTGAGTTTATTTGGTATGGGAAATTTATCATCTTGGAGGAAATGGTTTAGTGGCTGGTAATTAATAACTAACCTGAGTTTTCCTCTTGTCTGTTCAGCTCTTTTGTTGATATAAAATGTTTCGCATGCCCATTGTGAATCCGACAGCTCTATCAGATCAAATTCCAAAAGTTCTTCGCATTCTTTCTTTGCAAGCTGAAGATGATCTGGATTCATCCCTGAGTGACTGGCTTTTGTCGGATTGATGTTTTCATTTTTCTTGAAAGGGAGCTTGATAAAAAAACTCTTGGTTTTTCCATAACGGGCTTTTCCCTTACTTCATGAAATCCTTGTGGATTCAGCACATGAATGTTCAATGAGATTCTGCTCAATCTCTTTGATCTGTTCGTCATCGGTGATTTGGAATAGCCTTGGAATTTTAGAATAAGGTCTGAACTGCTTTTTAAAAGCTATCCCGTTGGCCTTGATCTGGAGTTGATCTTTAAGCTGCTTGTAAATGTGGAATCCAATAATAAGATCTTTTCCTGGCACATCAGATCCTAGCAGGTTGGTTCTGTACTTCAATGCTGGGAAGAACTCAATCGTGACTGGGTGCTTTGTAATGACAATTGTTGTTAAGATTGCATTTGATGCAGTATTGAAATCCTTGAAATGCGGCACCCATTGATCTTCGGGGAAAACAGCAGGATTTATGAGTGAGGATGCAGCTCCGATGTCAATGAAAGCAATAACTCGAGCTGGTTTATCCCATTTGGATGAATAGACTTTAAGTTCTACTTGAGGTACGACTGTGAGAGCATTGATCTCCTCTTGAGCCTCGATCGCTGGTTTTGAAATTTGGTACTGATTATTGCCTTGATCTTCATAGATATCGAGAGAGAATATAGTTTCTTCATTAGGTTCATCATCCATAGAGAATATGGATTCAAGGTCCTCTTCTTTTGCATGATGTATGCCGGTGTAATCTTCAATCTCTTCCAGGAGTTTGACAGATCTTCTTGATTGGGGACAATTTTTTGCAAAATGTCCAATTTTGTGGCAAATAAAGCATCTGTCCTTCTTGTGAAAATTTCCTGGCCTTCTGTGTCTGAAATATTTTGTGCGCCTTTTGGATCTTGAACGTCCATCTGGAATTCTTGGCCATCTGAATCTCCTGAATTCTTTTCATCGTCTGTGTAGGAACATCCTGATCCGGTGATTAGATCAGTTTTGCGGCATGCTTTGTCAAGCGCTGGATTGTGCTGGATAATTTGCTTTAAGGTTGAGCGCTTTGTACAATGTCATCCAATGCGACGAAAATAGCCTGCCTGATGTAACCAATTTGTGGGATGGTTATGGACTGGAACTTTTCTTCAATG
The DNA here is from genome assembly GCA_002018475.1 of Nicotiana obtusifolia. Taxonomy (NCBI): domain Eukaryota; kingdom Viridiplantae; phylum Streptophyta; class Magnoliopsida; order Solanales; family Solanaceae; genus Nicotiana; species Nicotiana obtusifolia. The sequence goes on along the minus strand of MCJB01051130.1, from coordinate 22,974 downwards.
ATGGTCATGGCTTGGCTTGCTAGCAATTTTGGAAGGGAAGAGACGAAGGCTTGCTTCAGATTGATGTCTCCGCCTATCTCAAAGTATATCTTGGCCATTTTTTGAAAGTGTCTGTCAATGTCATTTCTGTCGAATGACACACACTTCATCTCGAAGAGTTGTCTTCGCATTTTCTCCTATCTTTGGCCAGTATCTCCGCAGAAAACTTCATGTAGGATCCGGATGTTGAAGGCAAAATCTTGGGAAGTAAGAAACATATTCTTGTCTTGAAATCCAAGTGAGTTCCACCAATCTCTGAGGATTCCCGAGAATCGTGAAGTGAGTTCTAACAAGATGACATACTTTTCTCGTTCTACCAAATTTTTGGTCACCATCCAAGTATAGAAGTCTTGGATCCTCTGAGGCCATTTTGAAACCTTGACGTCGTCTAAGGTGAAAGTATGGAAACCAGTTCCAACTGGCTTGGACGCCATGGGCTCATATCTTCTTTCTGGGATCGGCTCATCTGTCATGCCTTCTTGTTCGTCATCTATCTCAGATACCTCTGGTCTCTTGGCTGATTGACAAATATTGGGGGATTATCGTCTTCGGAAGAGTTCGTCATGGATTCATTGCTTGATTAAAAGCTATCTTCCGTTGATTCATCCTCTGATGAATTTAGAGATTCGGACCATGGAGTCTCTTCATCTGATACGCATCTCGGCTGAGAGACATAGAGGTCTAGAGTCTTCTGGTCAGAAATCATCAGATTTTCTGGGTTGGATCCTTTTGAACTTTCTGCATGGTCACGTCTTTTCTTGGCGTGTTTTTGTGCTGCAAGGGCATCTTTCCTTTCCCAAACCAATTTTGCAATATCAAACTCGGGTTCTTCTTTTACGGGTTGGGTAAAAGAGAATGGATTCTGTGAGATAGATGGAAAAGTAGAAAAGATGTTGTCTAGTTTAGGTGGGGAATATGGTTGTGGAGACATAGGGAAGAAGGTAGGTTTTGAAGGGACAACCGGGGTTGTTTGTGGCTTCAAGTGGTCATTTTTTAAGAGCTGAATCTGTTCTTTGATAGAAACCGTCTCCTTTTGTTGTTGTTGGAAGAAGTGGAAAAGTGAAGTTCCTGGCGGACAAATCTCATATTGCAAATTTGCTAACCTCAGTTCCAACGCTTTGATCAGTCCTTCATGGCGAGACGATGTTTGCTCCATCTTTTTCTCAATTGTTTCCACCTTGCTCATCATTTTGTTTTGTGTATGAGCCACGTTTTTTATGGTGTTGCCAATGTTGGTCTGAGCTTTGTTTTGGCAGATGGAGTTTTCAGATTGCCAGTTTATTGTTGCCTCGACGTCACTTGTTGGGGATTTTTCTCCAGTAGGCAATACTACGTTTTTCTTGGGAATTTTTGGAACATGGCTAATACCCTCCTTTTCAAAAGGTTGTAGTGAAGGAAAGTCGTGGGTATGACTGGAGCTTGAGGAACTCAGCATGAATATCTGTGGTTGTGGGGGATTTTTGATTTTCGGAGTTTGTGAAGTTTTAGGTTCAGGTGGCTTTTTGGGTTGTGAGGTCTGAATTGGTGGTGGATCGGGTTTGGGTGTAGTTTCACTATCTTCCCAACTTGGGGTGAATTTTTCTGGTAGGATATCTACTTCATAGAGGTAATCATATTTTTTGGACAGGGTTTTATACAGAGTAGGTGGCATATTCATTTTAGCTAAGGAAGACGAAGATGGAAATGACTCACACATATTTGGTAAACTGTTCCTCCCTCCGAAAGAATGGGCTGGCTCTGATACCACAGTATAAGGAACAGAGCAAGGGACTCCGTGAAAGCAAGCCTAATCGTAGGAACGACACCACAGTACGAGAAACAAAGCAAGAGACTCGAGGAAAGCAAGCTTAATCATAGGTACGAAAGTTTCCCTACAAAATAAAGGGGGCTGGCTATTGCAGTGTTTCAGATGACCGGTTCAGCCAAGAGGTGGTGGCAGGATCATGGCGGAGCAGACTAGCTGATTCACCGCCAGACACTTGGAATTAGTTTTCGTAGCTTTTTCGAGTCAAGTTCATTCCTTTCACTCTGAGAGAGGAGTACCGTAGGTAGTTTTAGTGCCTTCAGTACGGTAGCATGAGTATTACCCAGTAGGAGACCTAATTTGTGGACCTAGCTCGCGATACTGTTATCTTACTCCCCATCGAGAGAGAGAGAGAGAGAGAGAGAGAGAGAAGATTCATTGATGGACTTACGTTCGGTATTAGGCAACAGATAGCCAAGGAGACCAGTATTGATATTTCCTTTCAGAAGGTTGTACAGATTGCTAGACAAATCGAGATAATTCATGGTCAGAGTAGGGAACCAGTATCTAAGAAAATGCCTCGTCATTCTGGTAGTTTCAGTGGTGCCTCGTCTGGAGGCAAGGGTTCATTTGGTAGGGACTATCCTCCCAGACCATTTTAGTCAGCGCTTCAAGAATCCCACGGTACTTCGAGTAGTTGTGGTTCTTGTGAGTCTCATCCTGAGTAGCTAGTCTATACCACACTATCAGCTCCTATTAGTGCACCTCAATCCAGAGTTATCAGAGTGGTTATCCAGGTCGACAGGGCCAATTCCAAGGTCAGCACTCACAATAGCCGAGGGCTTGTTATACTTGTGGAGATCCGAGGCATGTTGCGAGATTTTGCCCTAGGTCACAGGGCGGCATGCCACAGCAGAGTTCTCCTACCATGGTTCCAACACTAATTGCTTCACCACCCGCTCAGGCAGCTAGAGGCAGGGGTCAGGGTGCTAAAGGTAGAGTTCAGGCCATTAGAGATGGAGGTCAGGCACTTAAAGGTGGAGGTCAGCCAGCTAGAGGCTGTCCGAGAGTCGGAGGTCAGAGTGGTAGGGCCCAACCTCGTTTTTACGCATTTCTAGCTAGACCTGAGGCAGAGTCATTTGACACCATCGTCACAGGTATTGTTCCAGTTTGCCATAGAGATGCATCACTTCTATTTGATCCTGGCTCTACTTATTCCTACGTGTCATCCTACTTTGCTTCATATCTGGTTATGCCTCGTGATTTTTTGAGTGCTCTTGTATATGTGTCCACATCTGTGGGAGATTCTATTGTCATAAATCGTTTTTATCGCTCGTATGTGATTTCAATCGGGAGCCTCGAAACTAGTGTAGATCTCCTACTTCTTGATATGGTGGACTTTGATTTTATCTTGTACATGGATTGGTTGTCACCTTAGCATGCTATATTGGACTGTCACGCCAAGATAGTGACCTTAACCATGCCGGGGTTGCCTCGATTAAAGTGGAGAGGTACTCATGGCCATTCTACTAGCAAGGTTATTTCTTATGTGAAGGCTAGGCATATGGTCGAGAAGGGATGTCTAGCATATTTGTGAGTAGGTTATTTCACATGGCCTATATTCGTGATCCTAGTACAGAGGTTCCTTCCATGGATTTAGTGCCATTTGTGCGTGAGTTTCCAGAGGTATTTCCTACAGATTATCCGAGGATGCCATCTGACAGAGATATCTATTTCTATATTGACTTGGCTCGGCCACTCAGCCCATTTCTATTCCACCATACCGTACGACACCAGCTGAGTTGAAGGAACTGAAGGAGCAGTTGCAGGATTTTCTTGATAAGGGATTCATTAGACCTAGTGTCTCCCCGTGGAGTGCATCGAAGAAGAAAGATGGTACGACGAGGATGTATATTGATTATCGGCAGTTGAACAAATTCACTATGAAGAACAAGTATCCTTTATCGAGGATTGATGACTTATTTGATCAGCTTCAAGGTGCCAAAGTGTTTTCGAAGATTGATTTGAGATATGGCTACCATCAGTTAAAGATTAGGGCTCGGATGTCCTTAATACAGCTTTCCAGACTTGGTATGGGCATTATGAGTTCCTGATAATATCATTTGCCTTGACAAATGCCCCAAAAACATTTATGGATTTGATGAACCGGGTATTCAAGCCCTATCTGAATTCTTTAGTGATCATTTTCATTGATGATATTTTGGTATACTTCCATAGTCGAGAGGAGCATGAGAAGCATCTTTAGATTGTACTTCAAACCTTGAGAGATAGTCAGTTATATGCCAAGTTTTTAAAGTGTGAGTTTTGGTTGGATTCAGTTGCCTTTTTGGGGCATGTGGCATCTTCTGAGGGCATTGCAGTGGATCCTAAGAAGATTGAGTCAGTTCAGAACTGGCCTAGACCTACTTCATCTGTAGAGATACAGAGCTTTCTAGGTTTTGCGAGTTATTATCGCCGGTTCATAGAGGGGTTTTCATCTAACGCAGCCCTATTGACGAGATTGACCTAGAAAGGTGCCCCATTCAGGTGGCCCGATGAGTGTGAGTTGAGCTTTCATAAGCTCAAGAATGCTTCGACTATAGCCCCAGTGTTGTTGCCTACGGGATCAGGATCCTACACTGGGTATTTTGATGCACCGCGTGTTGGGCTTGGTGCAGTATCGATGTAGGATGGTAGGGTGATCGCATATGCGTCCCGACAGTTGAAGGTTCATGAGAATAATTACCATGTTCATGACTTAGAGCTGGCAGTTATTGTTCATGCATTGAAGATTTGGTGGTAATACCTCTACGGCGTGTTGTGTGAGTATTCGTAGATCATCGGAGTTTATAGAATTTATTTAAGCAAAAGGATCCAAATTTGAGGCAGCGGAGGTGGTTAGAGCTGTTAAAAAGACTATGATATTACCATTCTGTATCATCCCGGGAAGGCCAATGTCGTGGCCGATGCCTTGAGTAGAAAGGCCGTGAGTATGGGTAGCCTTGCATATATTCCAATTGGTGAGAGACTGCTAGCATCAGATGTTCAAGCCTCGGCCAATCAGTTCGTGAGGGTAGATATTTCGGAGCCTAGTCGGGTTCTTGCTTGCACGGTCTCGGTCTTCTTTGCATGAGTGCATCAAAGAGCGCCAATATGACGATCCCCATTTACTTGTCCGCAAGGATACGGTGCAGCATGATGATGCCAAGAAGGTTTCTATTGGAGATGATAGGGTGTTGCGGATGCAGGGTCAGATTTGCGTGCCCAATATGGATGGGCTTCATGAGTTGATTCTTGAGGAGGCCCACAGTTTGCGATATTCCATTCATCCGGGTGCTGCCAAGATGTATCAGGACTTGAGGCAGCATTATTGGTGGAGAATAATGAAGAAATATATAGTTGAGAATGCGGTTTGGTGTTTGAATTGCCAGCATGTGAAGTACGAGCATCAGAGGCCTGGCGGTTTGCTTCAAAGACTTGAGATTCTCGAGTGGAAGTGGGAGCGTATTACCATGGATTTCGTTGTTGGGCTCCCATGGACTTTGAAGATTTGATGCAGTATGGGTCATCGTGGATAGGTTGACCAAGTCGGCAAATTTCATTCTGGTGGCAGCTATCTATTCTTTAGAGCGACTGGCTGAGATCTATATCTGCGAGATTGTTCATCTTCATGGTGTGCCGGTGTCCATTATTTCTGATCAGGGCAAGCAGTTCACATCATATTTTTGGAGGCCCGTACAGCGTGAGTTAGGCACACGGTTGAATTGAGTATAGAATTTCACCTCCAGACGGATGGGCAGTCCGAGCGCACCATTTAGATCTTGGAGGATAAACTTCGCATCTATGTTATGGATTTCTGGGTTCTTGGGATTAGTTCTTGCCGCTTGAGGAGTTTGCCTACAACAACAGCTAGCAATCGAGTATTCAGATGGCTCCTTATGATGCCTTATATGGGAGGTAGTGTCATTTTCTAGTTGGTTAGTTTGAGCCAAGAGAGGCTTGATTGTTGGGTACTGATTTGGTTCAGGATACCTTGGAAAAGATCAAGATGATTCGGGATCGTCTTCGTACAGCATAGTCTAGGTAAAAGATTTATGTCGATCGGAGAGTTCGTGATGCTGCATTCATGGTTGGAGAGAAGGTTTTGTTCCGGGTTTCACCCATGAAGGGTGTGAGGAGGTTCGGGAAGAAGGTCAAGTTGAGCCCTAGGTATATTGGTCCTTTTGAGATCTTTGAGACTGTTGGTGAGGTGCCCTACAAGATTGGATTGCCACCTATCTTATCAGCAGTTCACCCGATATTCCATGTTTCCATGCTCCGGAAGTATCACGGTGATCCGTCCCATGTATTAGATTTCAGCTGAGTCCAATTCGACAAGAATTTGACTTATGAGGAGGAGCCGGTGGCTATTCTAGCATTACAGGTCCAAAAGTTGAGGTCTAAGAGTTATCCTTCTATTAGAGTGCAGTGGAGAGGTCAGCCAATTGAGGAAACTGCATGGGAGTCCAAGTCCAATATGCAGAGTAGATACCCCCACCTTTTCACTAGTCTCGGTACTTTTCTATGTCTGTTCGAGGATGAACGTTTCTTTTAGAGGTGGGGAATGTGACACCCCGATAGGTCATTTGAGTTCTCACTCTTACTTTCATATTCTGATACCCTAATTAGCATCATTTAGTATTTCTTGATTTGCATGTGCAGTCAATATTTTGAATAAACTACTCCGAATTGGTATTTTGACAATTTCGATCGGTCGTATCTTGATTTTGAAGTTAGGCGCGCGCCCATAACTAAAATCGAAAGTCTCTAACTTAATTTGGCTTGATTTGTTGAAAACTAGTAATTTGAAGGTTTAGAGATTTCCTAGATTTGGCTGTAGGTTGACTTTATCGCTAGCGAGTTCCGATTTCAGTTCTGGAATATGGTAAAGTTCATTTTGTTATGTGTAACTTGTCTACAAAATTTGGTGCAAAATAGAGTTGGTTTGATAGAATTAGGACGCCTCGGTTGTGAATTTGGAAGTTCTTGAGTTTCGTTGAAAATTTCATGCATTTTGATGTTTGATTCATAGTTATAGGTGTTATTTTGGTATTTTAATTGCGCGAGCGAGTTCATATGATGTTATTACACTTATATGCATTTTTGGTTTGGGGCCCGGAGGGCTCGGGTGAGTTTCGGATAGGCTACGGACCATTTGAACTTAGAAACAAAATTGCTGGTTCAGCTATCTGTTGATGTCTGGTGCAATGTGCTTCACGATCGCGAAGCCTCTCTCATTATCGCGAAGGGGAAACTGGGACAGGGGTGGAGTTCTTCTACGCAAACGCAGAGAACCAGTCGCGAACGCGAATCACTAGAGGGATTACGCATCGCAAACGTGATCGTTCGCACGCAAACGCGAAGGTTTAAGGGGATTCTGGGGGAGGCAGGTGGTTACCCTACACAAATGCGAGCGTTGGCTCACAAAGGCGAAGGTAAGGGGGATCAAGCCTTCACAAAAGTGATGGGTTCCCCACGAAGGCGAAGGCCTTCTGGCCGCTAATGCTTCGCGTTCGCGTCAGGTGTCTCGCGAACGCGAAGAACACCTGACACCCAGTGATTTAAAGTTTAAAAATTGGGATTTCTTCTCATTTTTCACCATTTTCAGGTTTGAGAGCTGATCTTGAAGAGATTTTTCATCCCAACTTCATAGGTTAATAGATTTTAACTTGTTTCCTTACATTTTCATAAACACCCATTGATTTTAACCTTTAATTTATGCTTTTACATGGTTTTTTTTTAACTAAATATGAGATTTTATTAATAGAAGCAAAGTACAAAAGTGGAGGGGGACATAAACCTTACCTCCAATAAAAGAGTAAATGTACACTTAGTTATCCTAAAGTGATAACTAAGTATACCTAAAATGTGATAAGGTGTTAGACCTATGGTGATGTGGCGGTTTTCTATTTTAAAGTGATAGACAATCGCATGTACAAAAACAGAGTGTGATTGATCTAGGTCAGCTATACAAAAAGGTACATGTGTCCCTGCTTCTATTATGTGATTTAAGGGTGTGATCCCTTGTATGTACATCTGGTATCTAAGTGTGATTTCTAGAATTCTCAAAACGGTAGCAAAAGAGTGCAAACTATCTTCAATTTTGCTTTGTCCTTGAGAAGAAAAGCCAAGTTCAAGATGTTATTTGAAATGGAGATTTTTGCTGGTTGGATGAACAAAGTGCAGAGTACTTCTGTTGATTATGTGCTGGGGCTGCTGCTGTAGACTGTATGTGTGTTTCTTGTGTCTGCTTTTGGGTGGTCTGATTGGCTTGGAGTTCCTTTGAGAGCTGCTATATGCTCTTGTTTCAGCCTTTAGGTTGACTGCTTTTCTGTTGGCACTGTATGACTGCATCCTCTGATGATGGTTTGTTGATGTTTTATGTCCTGTGATACATGCTGGTTTAGTATGTTGCTGCTATGTTGCTGAGTGAGGTCTCTTATCCAGTGTTGCACAAAGTCTAGAGGTGTCCTTGATGATTGCTGTAGTTGCAAGAGATTGAGCATTAAAGGTACTAATACCACACTTTGCAACTGCAGCAATGATCTGGACCATTTCAGATGGTTGACAGTAATGAGTGGGCTGCTGAGTTCAGTGAAGGAGATGGTGGTTATGCTGTTACTATCTTGCTGCTTTATAGTTCTACGATCTTCGATATTAGGCTCAGAAAGTTGGTTCTGTGGACTGACTATTGACTGTGCATTTGTGGCATATGCTTGCTATTGGCTCAAGTTGTTTATATTATTGTTCCTGTGTATTTGTGTATTGTTTGAGTTCCGGTGGTGTATTGTAACAGAGGGGATCCATGGTGATTGCTGTAATTGCAAGAGATTAAGCACCATTAGTGCTAATACCACACCTTGCATTTGCAGCAATAACCTGGACCATATCAGCATTTGTAAAACTTGATTGGTGTTGAGACAAAGTGTCATAACAGCAATGAAGATGTTGCACATGATTTCTGTAGTGGTAGACTGGTTCCAAGAGTGTATCATGGTGAATGTAGACTTGTGTTGTTGATGCTGCCTTGTGTACCTGTTGTATCTTTGCTTCTGCTGTTGTGTTGCTGCCCAAACGTGTATCTTGGGAGTCCAGCTTAGAAGCCAGGGTACTGATGGGATTGCTTCTTTAGCAATAGGCTGGCCCCAAGAAAGTATCTGAGTGAGTAGAAGGATGAGTTGTGGATGCTGTCGTGGATGATTGCTGTGTCTTTGGTGGATTCTCTTTTGCTGCTGTGTTCCTGCTATGGCAATGCAAAGCCATAGTTGAGTACTGTCAGTGAGATGCTCCCAGGAGTGATACTGTGTCTTTGTGTGAATTTCTTCTACTGCTGTAGTGGTTATGAGCTGCTGCAGAGTTCTAGAGTTTGGTCTGTTCTGCAGTTGAGCTATGTTGAGAATGTTTCTGGTTACTTTTGGGGTGTCTTTGTTAGTGCCTTGTGCTTCATGTTTGGTACTTTGGGTACGTAGAGTGATGATGTTGTTGCTATGACCTAGTTGTTGTTTGTATCTGTACATCTGCTAACAATACTTAGAGTGGTTGGGGTCCAGTATACTAGTTAAGAAGGCAATGGAAAGAGCATTAGAGATATTTCCTTCCATTGTTTTTTCAACAGTAAGTTGGATCCACGCAATGATTTGTATTTTGTGTGAGTAGCTGTTGATTGAAATCAAGGTGCTGCTGATGATTTCATGTTGATGACATCGCAGATCTTCAAGATTTCCTGCAAGACAAGATGGTATATTAGCATGAATCCAGTGTTCCATTTCCTCCTCAGTCCCATGGCATCCCAGATACAGCAGTATGCCTTCAAACAGCAATGTATATTTGATATGAGTTCCTGCAGCCACATGATCTTTCCTAGGCTTCTTGCTGATGTTCTCCTTTGCCCACCATTGTACCTGTAGCATTAACAAAACTGTTAGAAAATTGTTGAGGTCATTGTTTGACCTCAAGTTTAAAGTAATGATCCATTGTGGTATTCTTGATGTAAGTAGTTGGAATCCTGTAGCCTTTTCTGTAGGGTATTTCATTTTGCCCTGTTCCATTCTTCCTATAACCTTGCTACTGTGATTTCCATCCATCTCCTTTCCTTTTGGTTGGTTTAATTCCCTCTGTTTCCTACCACCTTTACTCTCATATAAAGACATTGGCTTTTATCACTATTAATCAACCTTTTACTTTGTGTGTCTAGATCACCAAAACACTGACAATCAATAGGACCAACATCTAGGGCATAGCTTGCAATATGGTTTGCCAATTTGTTGCCTTCCTTGAATGTGTGTGTGATTGTTGCATTGCATCTTGTCATCAAGACCTTGATTTCTGCAACAATTTCCTGGATGGACCAAGGTACTCTCCATTCTCCCTTTATGCTCTTCATTAACATCATAGAATCACTGTGGAGGTCTAGTTGAAAGTGTTCATTCTGGATACAGAATCTCAAGGCTTCCACCATTGCCTGTGCCTCAGCCTTAGTGTTTGTGCTTTCTTTGATCTCCTTACTGTAGGCATGTATTACATCTCCCTCCTCATTCCTCAGTACAAATCCAATGGAGCTTTTACCTAGGTTGCCCCTGGAGGTGCCATCTATGTTGACTTTGATCCTCCCTTGTTTGGGGAATTCCCAGATCACCTTAGTGTACTTCAAGGTAGGAGTGTATTGTTCCATCATACATATCATATCTAGCCATTTATGTGGAATGTTTTGAATTCTTGGCTTTCTGACTTTAATAAGCATTTGGAAAGTAGCAGTAATTTGATAGATTGAGGGAAGGGCTTGCATAATTGGTTTCAGCCTATTGACAAGCTCTGCAGTCCAACATTTAGTCACTGCTTGGTGCAAGGTAATACCTTGTACATCTATTCCTGCATTGCCAAGAAAGTATCTTTACACTTTGCTTGCAGCATATGATGTGAAGAAAAGGTGTTGTCTTGTCTCTTCCTGTGGCTCTGTACAACACCAGCACATAGAAGCCATGTGATATCCCAGTTTTTTGAAATAATCATCCACTGGTAGTCTGTTTCTCTAGACTTTCCACATGAAAAAGGAGATTTTGAATGGCAATCCTTGCACCCATATGTTTCTATAGGCAATAGCAGGATGCTGCCTCTTTCTCAAGTACTCCCATGCTGTCTTGACTATGAATTCACCTTTGGTTTCAAGCATCCATACTGGTTCATCAAGTACACCTGCCATATTTGGTAGTTTAATGTTGTTTAGTATATGTGCAACAAGATCATTTGGTAAGATCTCCTTGATCTTCTCTTCATTCCAATGGCCCTCTTCTACCACATCTTGTATGTTCTGTACAGTCTCATCACATATGAAATCAGGAGGGGTAACAAAGTATAAGGCTCCCAATCCCGTCCAGTTTTCAAACCAGAATAATGAAGATCCCATTTTGGGTTGCCAAAGTATTTGATGTTCCATGATACTTCTGCATTCAATCATTTTCCTCCAGATGTGAGATCCACCTCTCCAAGGAACAATTATCGGATTGAGTTTTTTACAATACTTTTGGCTCATGAATGCACTCTATAAGCTTGGTTTAGTTCTGAAGTTCCACCATAGTTTACAGAATAAAGTTGTAGACATGTCATGTAGGGATCTGAAACCTGCACCCCCTTCCTCACATGGCAAGCATAAAGTATTCCATGATGACCAGTGCCTTCTTGGATTTCCAACAAAATTGCACCATAAGAATTGTGCAATTACCTTGTGAAGCTTGTTAATCACATTGGCAGGGGGATTCACTGCAGAGAGGAGGTGAAGTGGCATGCTCTGTAGGACATGTGTGATAAGCACTGCCCTGCCCCCTGTGGATAATAGTTTCCCTTTCCAGTCTTGAAGCTTATTCATCACTTTTTGTATAAGACCTTGGTAGTAGTCTATTTTGCTTCTCATGTAGAAATTGGACATCCAAGGTAAGTAAAGGGAACTCTTGTTGCAGGATTCCTGTGATCCTTTGTACCTTGTTGATCACTTGTCTTGAGGTGGAGTGATGCATGTATACTGCAGATTTACTCTTGTTTATCAGTTGGCCAGGAGCTTCTTCATATGCAGTCATTACTTCCATTATCAACTGAAGTGATGTGGCATCTGATGAAGAGAAGATGATGGTGTCATCTGCATATGCTAGGTGATTAATCTTGGGACTCCATTTAGGTAAGCTAAATCCACAAAATTGAGAGTTAGAATGTAGAGCATTGAGTCCTCTGGACATGGCTTCTGCTGCCATTATGAAAAGGTAAGGTGACAAAGGGTCTCCTTGTTTAACTCCTCTTGTAGATTTAAAGAAGCCATGTGGTTCCCCATTTATCATGACAGAATACCAGTTGTTAGCCACTAGCCCATGTACCAAGCCAATGAAGCTTTCTTCAAATCCCATCTTCCTTAGTACCTTGGTTAGGAATAGCTATGACAGTCTGTCATATGCTTTTGTCATGTCTAATTTAATAACAACATTTAGGCCTGCTCTGGTTCTGAGTCGAATATCTGTTATAATCTCTTGAGTAAAGAGCACATTTTCCACTATGCTTCTGCCTTTAACAAAGCCAGCATGTTCATCTGAAATTAGCTTTGGTAGAATGATCACCAGTCTGTCATGAACTACTCTAGAGAAAATCTTGTTGATGAAGTTGCTGAGGCTGATTGGTCTCAAGTCTGAGAAAGTTTGTATTTCCTTCTTCTTGGGCAGCAAAACCAGGTTTGTGTGTGTGGCACACTTGGGAAGAGTATGGCCATTAAAGACTGCTTTTTACCATATCAACTATATCATTCTCGACTATGTCCCAACATGACTGGTAGAAACACCCAATGAAGCCATCTGGTCCCCCTGCACTTGCTGCATTCAGACCAAAGACTGCATTTTTAACTTCTTCGTTTGTTGGTTTATTCATTAGTAGAGAGTTGTCTGCATTGTCTACCAGTGTAGGGAATGTGTTTCAGTATTTCAAATGATGCGGGGGCGGGGGGGTGTCTTCATGAAATTGTGGTCTTCTAGCCATGTACCCATGTTGTTCTGAATTCTTCTAAGTTGTAGCCTCTTTCTTCTGCCATTCACTTGTGCATGAAAGAATTTTGTATTTCTATTACCATCTTTAAACTAAGTCATGCCTGATTTTTGCTTCCAGAATTCTTCTTCTAAAGTTAAGTACTTGATATGTTCAGCCTGCACCTGCTGTAGTCTTATTCTGTTTTGAGTAGTAGGATAGAGCTCAAATTGGGCTTCATGTACTTTGACGACTTCCTCTAGACTTGCTATCTTTTGGAAGATGTCTCCATATGTTGTTCTACTCCATATTGATAATGCTTTTTTCAATTTCTTCAGCTTATGATTGAATATTATGAAAGGATCCCAAGTGAAGTCTGCTTTCCAATGCTCTCTTACCGCTGCTTTGAAGTTGTGGTGCTTTATCCAGAAGTTTAGAAATCTGAAGGCTTGCTTTGTTAATGTAGCATTTGTGTTGCAAGTCAGTAGCAGTGGGCAATGGTCTGAACCTATTTTTGGCAAGTGAGTGACTTTCAGTTGTGGTAAGCATTGTTGAAGTGAATAGTTGGCTAAGCATCTGTCCGGTCTTTTGAATATGCAGTCTTCTTCTGCTCTACCATTCTACCATGTGTAAAGGCTTCCTTTAAAGCTTAGCTCGGAGAGATTGCAGGTGTTGATGCAGTGTCTGAAGTCTTCAATCTCCTTCAGTGTTACTGGAATTCCTCCAAATTTCTCTTCCTCATTCCATATGACATTAAAGTCACCTCCCATCAGCCAAGGCAATGTCATGTTTCTGGCAAGATTGTATAAGCTATCCCATAGTTCAATTCTTTCATTGGCATTACATTTTGCATATACAAAGGTGACAAAGAAAGATGTTTGTGAATCCACCTCTGTTAGTTTCAAAGTTAACTGCTGCTCTAGGTCACATATTATCTCTACTTCATGATCCTCATCCACAAAAACCCATATCTTGTTTGACACATTGGAAAAACATTGTGGGAGTTCAATCCTCATTCTGTATCTTTCCAATTTCCTAACTTTTTGCTAAGGCTTCATGATTCCAATGAATTGAAAGTGGTATTGTCTGTGCATATTGATAAGCCTTTTAAAGGCTTTCATTGTATTGACTGACCTTATATTCCAAATGATCCCATTTATGATTAGGATTGAGATTTGGATAAGATCCTTCTTGTTTGGACTTCTGCCCTACACTTTGAGTGTCTTTGCGCTGTTTCGTCCTACCTTTTTTAGTTGATTTCACTATATCCAGCAATTTTGGTGAAAGATCTGCTTGTCTTGCCACATTTATTAGGTTTTGAGTGGTGATTCCTCGTCAAGATAATTTCCTATTTCAGCAGTTTGCTCTCCCTCTTCAGTTTCACTTCTGAAACTTATCACTTGTAAATTGAGACCTGCTTGATTCAGTTCTATGTTCATAGTACTGTGGATTAGCTGGCTTTTGTTGATGTTAACCTCATGAGAGCAGTCATTTTTTCCAATTTTGATCTCTTGCTTGGTTTTAGCAGTTGAGGTGTTTTGTATCTCAGTGAATTTTATATTCTTGATCAATCTATCTGTTGGTTGCTTGCTGTCTTGATAATCTCCAGTATTTTGTATATCTATTGTCATAGGCTTAGGAGGTGTCAGTGTGCTGGGTAGCATTACTTCCACTGTGTAAGTGTTTTCCATTGTGTCCTGCTGTTTACCCTTTGCACTTTGTGGGTCATGCTCCACTTCTTCATCAATTGGCTCCTTATCACTGCCTGTTCCAGTTGGCACTTGTTCTTCCTCTGATTCTTCCTCTGCTTGTTCACTCCATAGTTTGCCTTCACTAAGTTGAATTTTTTGAGCCTCATCCACATCTTTGTCTGTTGTCGTAAAGTTATTTGATTGAGGAAGGGTGTCCTGACATGGTTGTTTGTTTGTGGCATTGTTCCAAAATGTCTGTTCACCCATTGGATTGTTGGCTCATTGCCTGCTGCAGCTGCTACTATGTGTTTTCTTCCACTCCCTTCCATTTGTTTCATTGTAGATTGTTGGCAATTGCTGCTGCCTGGTGGTGAGCTTATCTTTGCTGCCATTGAGGCATGTGCATTATTCTCTTCTTCTGCTTTTTCAATTGTAAAATCCTGGTTGTGCTCATTGGTTTGGCTTTGTTCTATATCCAGAACAGCAAACTGGTTATTTGTTTGCAGTTTCTGGGTTTCTGATATAGCTGGTAGTCTCCACTTTCTCTTTAAGTTGATCTGCTACCTGTTTGTCTTTGCTCTATGCTCGATTAACCTCTTTCCACTATAATCCAGTATTGCCAACTATTTTACCACTTGATAGGATCAATAGAGGTGCTGCTTCTTTTCCTTTGTCTTTTGTTCTTGGCTTCTCAATAGCATTTTCTTTTATCGATTCTGGGTGCAATTTCCAGCATTCTAGCATGTCATGTCCCTGCAACTTATATTGTTTACAGTATTTGGGAATAAAATCATGTTGGATTTTAATCCACTCTATTCTCACTGCACCAGTGGCCTCATTTTCAATGTCCATTCTAACTTTCTTTGGTAGCTCCGCCAGAAGATCAACCAACACTTCTACTCTAGCACAGCTAGGTCTCGGCTTGTTTATAGTTGCCATATCTAGATGTAGTGGTTTTCCAACAGCAGATGCTAGTGAGAATAAACATTCCTTCACAAAAAAGGTTGGTAACAGCTGGGAAATGAAATCCAAGCCATGCTTTTGAGGTTTCTTCTCCTTCCTTGAACTTAGAATCATAAATTAATGTTCTCATCTGGTATTCGTATCCATCTCTTGCTTTCAGGTAGTACACTACTTTAAAAGTGAAATTGAGAAAATCTTGCCATAAAGTCAGACGAATTAGCACATGCCTATCTCTTAGTAATCCAATGTTGCAGTCGCCCTTAATCCCACACTGTGTAGGGATTAGTCGATGAAGTTCTTGGATGTCAAGCCAACCATATGAAAACTTACCAATAACTGCATATTGAAGGCCTTCAATTTGATTCATTCGTTCAACCTCTATTTCCGTAAATTTGACGAAAGGTTGTCCTTGCAGGAAAGTAGCTTTCTTGAACGAAATGGGTTCGATTGTCGTTGTCGATCTAGGGTTTGCTGTCGAGTTCGAGTTCAGAATTGATGGTTTTAGAAGTTTGCTGCAGTCGAGTGGTTTTGGGTAGGTGGAAGCGGCAGCGGGAGGTTAGGAGATGGAGGGGGAGGGGTCGCCAGCCGACGTATTATCGGCCGGCGTTGCCAACGCCGCTCGTGGGAGCTTTCTCTCTCTAGTTGTATTTTCTCTCTCTAATCGCCTCCCTCGTGCTCTCCGCTCGTAATCATGTGCTTCAAGTTTTTTACATGGTTGAAATTACGGATTTATGTAGAAATTGGGAATTTTGAGAAATTAAGATTTAGACCTCAAATTGAAGTCAGATTCAAAACTAATCACATAACCGAGCTCGGGGTGAATACGTAATTGGGTTTTGGTTCGAATCTTGGGTTTTGACCAAGCGAGCCCGGAGTTGACTTTTGTTGAATTTTTGCAAAATCATTAAAGATTGAATCTTTTTCACTCGCGGGTGGTTTCTAAAGCCTATTTTGAATTATTTGAACTATATTTGGTTAGATTTGATTTTTTTGGAGGCTAATTCTAGAGGTAAAGACGCGGTTGAGCATTGATTTGGTTGCGGAATGAGGGAGTAGGACTTTTTGGTCTATTTATTATATGTTTTATGTGTGGGACAGCATATATGTGAGGTGACGAATATCTATGTGTTGTCATTGAGTTAAAGCATGCAGCTGGAAATTATTTCTTTGTGATTATACTGTTTCATTGATTATATTTTCCATGCTTAGGTTAAATTATAACTTTTTAAATTACTCATTCGTATTTTTGTTTATTTTAAAGATATTGAGTATTTTGAAAGTTATGTTTGATATCATGGCATCATAATTGAAGTGAAATTATTTCCCGCCTTATTTTTATTATTTGGATTTGTATTGTTGCTTGATGAGGAAGAGAGAAAAGCACGAAGTGTGTTTTTATGACTTATTTGCATTTGTTATCATATATTGAGAGATTTGAGAGTAAAAGCACGAAGGGTGATGCCTAGCCGGTGAGTAAAAGCACGAAGGGTGATTTCGTGCCATTATATTCATGATATTACACAGTGAGGACGAGAATAAAAGCACGAAGGGTGATGCCGTGCCATTTTCATATCATTGCCTTGTCTGATTTCTGGTTTTGGTGGTTTACTTGGTTATATTGTTGTTATTTCGGAAGATGTTATTTGTGATTTAGTACTTGCAGTTTTTATGATATCTCCCCTTTCGCATGATCCCTCCCAATTAATATTTATTGTTCTACTTGTGTATTAGCTGTTCTATATATATTTACACAGGATTTTTATGTAGGTATCATGTCATAGCCTTGTCACTACCTCGTCGACGTTAGGCTCGACACTTACAGAGTATATTAGGTCAGTTGTACACATACTACACTTATGCACTTCTTGTGCATATATTGGTATTGGTCCCAGCGGTGCTTAGAAGTGTGTCGGCTCGGATCAGATTCACTTCGGAGACTTGAGGTAGATCTACTGGCTTTCGCAAACCATGAAGTCCCCTTCCATTTTCTATCTTTACTTTTTATCTCCTTCTAACAGTTGTATCTATTCAGACTATACTTATAGACTTCTAGTTGCTCATGTACTTGTAACTCCGAATTTCTGGGAGTAGTTAGTATCGCATTGCTTATATTCACACAGTGTTAAATTTGGATTTTATTTCTCGTTCACTGCCATTACTTTGAATTAATTGTTAAAAATTGGTTAATTCCTTTATTAACGTTGGTTTGCCTAGCAAGCGGATGTTACGCGCCATCAGGATCCCGAGGTTGGGAATTTCGGGTCGTGACATATACTAAGAATATTATAAATACAATTTAACATATTATTAATCATAGTATACAATATTTGTCACTAACTCAGAAAAAGAAATGTGGTAGCTTTTGTAACAACCTGATCGGTCATTTTGTGTAATTGCACCTCGTTACCCCTTTTATTGCTTCACACATGTGTGTTTGTGCTTTCGTGGCTTGCGGGGTTGATTAATTTCGTTCCGGGGAAGCTTTCGGGTTGATTGGACTCTTGATTCTTGACTTAGAAGTTTAAATTTGAGAATTTAACCAAACTTTGACTTTTGTGAAAACGGACCCAGAACTGTATTTTTGTGACTCCGATAGCTTCACATCGTGATTCGGACTTGGGCGTAATGCCCGAAATTGATTTTGGAAGTTCATAGGTTGGTTTGTGTTGATTTACCGAAATGTGGCAATTTAAAGTTCAAAAGTTTGATCGTAAGTTGACTTTTAGCTATCGACTTCAAATTTTGATTTTCAGACATGGAATAGGTCCATTATGGCAGTTAGAACTTGTCTGCATAATTTGGTGTCGTTTGGAGTTGATTTGATAGGTTTCGGACGCTTAATAGTAATTCTAGAAGTTCTTGAAAATTTCTTTGAAAATCATGTGTTTTAGAGTTCAATTCGTAGTTTTAGATGTTATTTTTGTGTTTTGACGCGAAAAAGTTCGTATGATGTTTTTAGACTTATGTGGATGTCTGGTTTGGATCTCCGATGGCTCGGATGAGTTTCGGACATGTTCAGGAGTGGTTTGGACTAAAAATTGCAGAAAATTGATGTTTGGTGCTCTAGTGTCGCAAATGCGAACACCAGGCTCGCATTTGCGAAGGTGACAGTTGATGGATAGTTGTCGCAAATGCGAGCTCACCTTCGCATTTGCGAAGCCAGCAGAATTTGGTCATGTTCGTAATTGCAAAAAAGTTGTTCGCTTTTGCGATATTACCCAGTTTGGAATTGCAAAGATTCTATCACAATTGCGATATATGTTGAGTCTGTCAGGTTCGCAAATACAAGCCCTGGTCCGCAATTGTGATGGTTCGCAAATGCAAAATCCTGTGTCGCAAATGCGACATCTTAAGCTGGTTAAAGGGTTGGGAGACGGGATTTTTGAACTCATTCTCAGATTTTTGAACCCTAGACCAGGTAGGAGGCGATTTGGAGAGGGGATTTACACCTGAAAACCTTGAGTAAGTGATTCTAATCTATTTCTAATCATATTCCATCAACATATCTTAGACTTTAACATCAAAAATAATGTGAATCAAAGTAAAATTTTGTGAAACTCTGTCAAGTTTTTCAAAAATAAGAAATTAAGTTTTGAGAGTCGATTTGGACTCGAATTTGAAACTAATCACATATATGAACCATAAGGTCATGGGTAGACGGAATCTACCATTGGACCCGGGTTTTGACAGGGCGGGCCCCGGATTGACTTTTGTTGACCTTTTGGGAAAAGTATAAAGATCTAAACTTTATCTATTGCAGTTGAATTCCCTAGCATTGTTTGATGATATCGATTCAATTTTGGTTAGATTTGAGCCGTCTGGAGGCAGATTTTAAGGGAAAAGCTATTTTCGAGTGTTGAATTAGCCTATTTGAGGTAAGTGTCTTGCCTAACTTCGTGTGGGGGAACTACCCCTTAAGATTGGCATTGTTTGATTCAATTGTGCTAAGTGAAATTCGTATACGCAAGGTAATGAATGGGTACACGGGTCGTACATAGTAGTTGATCGGTTTAGGCTACTTAGGCTACTTCCATGCTCTAATTGAAATGTCATATCATGTTCTAAATTCTCATAGTCAATTTATCTTTAATTGTGTTAGGCTATCTTTATATGTCTTAGTCGACTTGTTTAGTACTTGTTCTACATCCTACTTGCTAAATTGCTCACATGCTTTAGTTGAACTTGTTGTCTCTTTTATTTATTACATGCTACTTCTTCATTGTTAATTATCATTGTTTGAAGTTACTGTTCGTGTTATCTCTTTCCTTATTGGTTTTCATTACTTGAAGTAATTGTTCATGTTATTCCTTTACTTGTTGATTTTCATTATTTGAGACTCGTTGCTGAATATTATCTCTTTTATTGTGACTTAGTCTTATCTAATATTGTGGTTATACATTAGTTCTCTCATTGAAAAAAGTGAATACAAGGCGGTACCTCGGTTGTGATTCTTGATTATACGAGTGATTCTTGATTATACGAGGCGATACCTTGGTTTTGATCTCATACACGAGGCAGTACCTCTTTGTGATTCCTGCTATTCGTTTCATGTTGCAAGATGTTTTGGTGGAAAATATATCTTGTTTCGTCATTCCTTATTTGTTCTAGAAGTTGTTGTCCGTACATGATCATTGTAGTACTTTAGTTACTTCTTTCATGTTATTTTAATTGTTGATTTTCGGTACTCGTTCTTGCTGTTATCTTTCCGTATCAGTTATTTCTTCACTTTCCATTACATATCAGTATTGTAATTTCAAACTGTCTATTTTATATCCTAGTAGGTGTTTGACCTGGCCTCATCACTACTCTACTGAGATTAGGCTCGATACTTACTGGGTACCGTTGAGGTGTACTTATATTACGCTTCTGCATATCTTTTTGTGCAGTTCTAGGTACGTCTGCTCGTGCCGGTAGTTAGAGGTTGTTGTAGCTGCTGCTTGGGAGACTTCAAGGTATACCTGCTCCACGTCCGCATGCTTTTGAATCACCTTCCCTATTTTATTTCCTGTTGTATTTCTTTCATACAGTGATGTATTAGATGTTCTAGAATTACTCTAGCTTATGACTCAGGTCCGCCGGTTTTAGGATGTGTATTGTGAGTTTTTGCTTTCGGAAGGTTTTTATCTATTATTCAAGGGCTTTCAGTGACTTGTTAACTATATCTGTTCAGTTATTATTATTGTTAGGCTTACCTAATCGTGAAGATTAGGTGTCATCACGACATCCTCCGGAGGAAAATTGGAGTCGGAAAATTGGAGTCGTGACAGCTTCGTTATAGGAAGTGTGGAAATGATAGTTGTTCAATTGCAGATGTAATACATTATCAATTATTAGGTATCACAAATATTAGTAACTTTCTATGCACAGAAGCATTGACAAAAGATCTTCAATACATACCCATGAAACCCTTCTTGACGTGACAGGCTACTTTTATTTGTGCTCTGTTCTGCTCCTTTTTGTGTAGTCATTGTATTTAGGATCCTTGCGGATAATTGAAAATTTTGGCAAGATATTCGAAGCATCTTAGTTTTGCAGTTCTAATACTGTGTGGGTAGAGTTTCCTGTAAATAATGACTTCGAGATTTATTAATCGACCATGCCTGTTGGTCTCGAAGTATTTTGCCTTTTCGCTCATATCTCCTCCCTCTCTCTCGCTCTTCCTCCCTCGTATACCCCTAACCTTTTACGGATGAAATTCCTCTAGAGAATCAATTCACAGCATTTAGTTTTGAGCTCATGTTGGAATCTAACTCCAGAATAACTTATGATCCCTCGAGGAGTTGTATGTACGTGGCACGAGAACTCCTTCCACTGAACAGATTCAGCACATCACTGTCCAACTTCGACGTTACAGGAAGATTGATGGTAAGAGTGTGTTTTACTAGTTTCAAAATCTATGCTTTTCCTTCCCTAGTAAATCGAGCAAGAGAAAAGAATGTATATGATACAAATATACAATTTAGTTATAATTTTCATAAAAATTTGATACAAATTTAATACATTTATAATAATATTGTATACGGCTAAAATCGGATTCATCCATATAAAGGCAAATCAAGGTCGATCCTCATATCAACACCGGTCGCTCATCAGTCAACAATCGAAGCCATATGTTCGATATCAAGGTCGAAACCATGTGCTCGATCCCAGGACCGAAGCTATGACTTCGATATCAGGCTCGATATTATGACTTCAAAATCAGCATTGGATCTTACTTTTGTAATAGTTAATATATCCGTTATATCAACTGTTAGATCACGCCCAAAAGTCAAGAACATTGTTCAAATTACCTAACGTGCAGGACTTTACCAAACATGCAGGACTTTACCAAACGTGCAGGGACTTTTCATGATTACAAGGGACTTTATTGACAAAAAGGGTTTCTCATCTTTTCTATATATAGGAGATATCTATCAGTGTAAAGGAGGATCTACAATTACTTATCAAGCAATATTAGTGTGCAATTCTCTGATTATTCATCTTTGTTCCGATATCATAGTCTTTCTATTTTATTCAATCTTCATATATTTAGTATCAAATACATCCACGTATCTATCATCCCACGTACAAATTCAATTGTGTTATTCCGATTTTCAGGGTAAACAGTTTGGCGCCCACCGTGGGGCCTAGATAATTGTGGTAATTTGATACCAAATTCTTGTTTGTACGTTACATTCTTTCCTTTCTTATAGAAAAATTTTTGAAAAAATACAAAAAAATGTCGAACCTTCAAAATGCACCTCTTCACACTAGTGGAGGATCCAGCCACCAAGATGAAAATAACAATACAGTTCAGGGAAACCATTGTCCTATCCCGGAACAATTGGGTGTCAACTCGCAAATTCCGATTAACATCGACCAACCAGTTGGATCGAAAAACTGTATTCCAAATGTTGACGGGGATGGACTTAGCCTACGTGTCATATTCGAGATGTTACAAGCCCAACAGGTGGCGATCGCCCAACTGCAAAGCCAAAACCTTACACCAAAAGCAGCGGAGCACGATCCATCTCGAGAGGTAACTTGCAGGGGTGAATCAATCTTAGAAAGATCGAATAACCATGAATCGGGGGCTAATTCCGAGATTGCAAAGCAGCTCGAAGACCTCACTAGACGATTAGAGGCGAACGATAGAAAGGTGGAAACGTACAATTCCAGGGTAGATCAAATCCCAGGAGCACCACCGATTTTGAAAGGGATCGATTCCAAGAAGTTCATACAAAAACCTTTTCCGCCAAGTGCAGCTCCGAGATCGATTCCCAAGAAATTTTGCATGCCCAACATACCCAAGTACAATGGCACGACCGACCCTAACGAGCACATTACATCGTATACGTGCGCTATCAAAGGGAACAATTTGGAAGACGATGAAATAGAGTCCGTCCTACTGAAAAAATTCGGAGAAACCCTGTCGAAAGGGGCTATGGTATGGTATCATAATTTGCCTGCTAATTCTATTGACTCGTTTGCTATGCTTGCAGATTCTTTCGTAAAAGCGCATGC
>MCJB01051129.1:4363-30131 GCA_002018475.1 Nicotiana obtusifolia | reverse complement strand
GCGCTATAGTCGGCCGGGTAGGCACTTATATGTGCACCTAGACATGTTTCTTCTTTACCGAGCCGTGTTGTAGGCGGCCGGGTAGGCACGTAGCTGTGCATTGCCACTGATCAGTTGGGCAGAGATGATGTTGTGATGATGAGCTCACCCCACAGAGGAATTTATTATTATTGTTATATGATATGATATATATACCTCCACAGTGAGGAATGATTTTACGAGCACGCATTTACATTTATGTTGTGGATATGGTCGCCCTCAGTGGCTTTGAACAGAGTTTCAGGTTATTTGTAAATCTCTTCTCATATTATTTACCTTACTTGTGCTTGTCCTTGCCGCCCTACATATTCAGTACATATTTCGTACTGACGCCTTTTGTGCGCTGTGTTCATGCCCACAGGTGCTGATAGACAGGCCGGCGTGCCTCCGTAGTAGGACACTGAGATCAGCGGTTGAGTGTCGCACTCCACTTCTTCGGGGTTGCTGGTAGTGAGTCTATAGGTACAAATGCATATGTATATGTATTGTTTTGGGGATGTCGGGCCCCATCCCGACTTGTTGATATAGTGTTGCTCTTTTAGAGGCTTGCAGACCAGTTGTCAGTGTATATATGTTTTGCATGGCCTTGTCGGCCCCTTGTACAGTTGGCATGACTATATAGTCTTGTTGGGCTTAGATATATATATATGTATAAGTTGTTGTTGGGTTCTTGTTAGTATCATATTACATGTCACAGATGCTATTGTTGGTTCGCTCGGGCCTTCGGGTGCCGAGTGCCGGCCACGCCCCCCCAAAGTTGGGGCGTGACATCCGAGCACATCAATGATGAAATCAAAAAGCAGGAAAATGAAATTGTATTAAGCTTTGTATAGAATGTAATGTAAGTTTTAGCCAGAAATATCGTGTCCCTTTCAATGACCACCGAGCTCATTATTTATAGCTATGAAAAAGGAACTAGGTTCGTGCCCTTCTTTAATGTCAATTATGAGGAGCATTGATGAAGACAGAACGATTACCATAAATGCCAAGTTTCTTGTAACGGGTAATTGCTCTGTAATGCCATGAATATTCTCTATTGAATGTTACCGGGAGCAAAGCATTTATCAAATCTTTATGAGCATTATTCTTTCGGGTAACAAACGAAACAGTTGTCTTCAGTCTTCCGTCATCTCCGTAGTCTTTGATTCCACGTGTCCCTTTCTTGGATAGCCACGTGCCATAATATATTTTACCCAATACAAATTATCCAATGTTCCACAATTTATTTGTTTCATTTGGTCTTCTTTTACTGCTTCCCTTTCTTTATATTTTGATAGAATAGGTGAATAAATTGGTGTTGCAATATATGTACCTCCATGTTAAAGCTTAGCTACGAAAATAATAATAAGGGAAAATCCAAAACTTTAAAAAAGAAAAAAAGGACAAATTTTGTCCCTGAACTATTGAAAATAGAACAATTATATCATTCGCTTCGATTTTCACACCAAAAAACCGTGAGCGTTAGCCAATTAACACAAACCGTGAGCGTTAGCCAATTAACACAATTTCTCCTCACCAACACACTCCATGTCAGCTTTAAATCCCCTAAAAAACTAATTTCTTTCCCTAGTTTAAGCTCAAGCTTGGAAAAGATTGGCCTCCCCCAATTTCTTATTCTTATTGGAAGTTAGTTTAGTTTTTACTTTCAATCCTCTCTCAAAAGATTTACTTTATCCTCAAAAAGAAATTCACTGTGTCAACATGTGAGTTGCTGGGTGAACCCCCTAAATAATAATAAGTTGTTGGTATATCTTTTTGATAAAGGCCTTAAAAATTGAGATACACTGTTTTATGAAAAAAGAAATTTAAGAATTCTATACTGCTCCTCTGCGAATGATTCGAACAATTTTGTAGCACGGAAAGGCAAAGATCCCACACCTCATTTACATAAATTTATTATTGAAAAGAAATAAGAATATTCCATGGAGCTATTTGTTTCTTTATTGGTTACTTAGAATTTGAAAAATTGCGAGCATTTCAAGTTCAGAATTGGCAAACTTTGAGCTAAAATTGAATATTGGTTAAGTTTTTCTCCTTTTTCTTTCAGTTGCTGAGGTTTCAGTAGCAAGTTGAAGAAAAAAACGGAGTTAAATTAAGTGAGCCGACAAGGCGAATGGACACCTCTAAAATCGAAGGTTAGGAATTAATTGAACAAAAAAAGATTGAAACATCATCTTCAATTCGAACCTGCTCTGATTGTCGATTGATCGAGATCTCGAGAGAGGGACCAATTCTGAAAGAAAGTTTTGTTGGATTATATGTTTGCTATTTAAGAATTAGTTGAGGTAAAAAGCAAAACAATTGAGGAAAAATAACAGGTTAGTTCTAGGGCAATACTTAATAGAGCTGCAATCTATGCATTACTCCTACCTTGTGAAGATAAAGAGACTGTCTCTGATAGTCTCTCGACTCAAGAAAAGCTGATCCACAATCTCCCAAAATCGAAGTTACTTGAGATTAACTCTATGAATCATCACCATCCATGTTGCTCAATTTAAGCCCGTCTAATTATATTAAAGGATAGTAACTTTTGCAGGTAAGTATTATCTGGACATAATTTCACCAGTACTATTAAACACTAGAACATGGCTGAACAAAAAATCTCCAAAATTCCCAATATTTCACAATTTGGCACTCTATAATCAACAAAGTACATAAGTCTCCTAAGCTAGCATGTGGTGTTTGGTAAATGTAAAATTCAGTAGGAAAGTGCACTGGATATAACAAAAATTCAAGCTGCTTCATGCAATTCTTACTACATAACCTTACAACATCGATCACATCATTGGAAACTTTCACGATTCAACTTCACTTTCAGTAATAGAAGCTTAGGCTCAAGTTGTGCTTTAAAGAAGCCAGATAGGATTCTTGGATCCAAAGAATGAGAAGAACAAATGATTGTTTTGCTGCCAAAACTTCGCGCAATAGATCATGCTGGTGTTGGGGATTTGCCTTCTTCAACATGAGAAGGTCTGAGATTGAACACTCCAGCAAGCCCTCGTCCCCTCGCTAACTGTTCAAGCTCTTGAATTTTGGTTCTTAGGCTCTCCATCTCTCTTGCCAATGCTTCATCTCGTTCCCGCATTTGCTGAAGAAACACACAAGGACCTCAGATATAACTCAAACAAATATATAAGCAACAGTATTGATGGACGTGACACAAAATTGGTCCGTTATTTGGAAATCACAGGGACTAGATCGGCAACTGGTTAACCAAAAAGTGCTTGCTTTAGTGGACCCATTCCATGAAATTACATTGAGATAGAAATAACCATAAACCAATTTATCAAAATGAATAAATAAATGATTTTTTTTTAAGAAATAGACCTTGGTCTAACTAGACCTCTAAAGTTAGCTCATGAGGCAAGTAATGCCAAAGACCATAGGGAGATAACAACTTATTCCTCAAATGTGAGATACTCTTAAAAATAATAAAAAGTAACCATAAACTTGAAAAGGAGATGCTAAAGTAGATGTTTACTGAGATAACATCAAAGGAACAGCACAAATACTTTCAGGGGTGTTCAATATTTTTGGTTTGGGTTATTGATAAAGCAATGAAAGAGCTGATCAAGAGCGAACAAGTAATCGAAGAATTTGAGAGCATACCTCCAGCTCTTGCCTGCGAACTTCCTCCTTTTTAGCTTCTGATCGAGAACTTCTTTGCACCTCAAAGTAAAGTGCAGCAACTGCAACCTGTTCAGCGATTTAAAAGTTGCCAAAGCACAAATTAGGCAACATAGAGGTGCTACATGCAAGATAGCAAAGTCAAGTGCCATTACATCGCTCCAACTGACCACCACTATCAACAGAATCAACCAAATATAAGGATGCCATCCGCGGTGCATTACTCATGATTTATTACTGTCACTCACATGAAATGGGCAAACTAATGGAACAGATTATTGTTGCACCGGAACTGAATTTAGGAAGTGAATCATGGAAAAAAATCTGTTCACCATTAACTATACTGGAAGTTTGTGTTTCATCTCCAATGCAGCATAGCTGCTCTAATCATCCAGTTGCTGACAGAGACCAATGAATCTTTTATTTTCATTCTCTATTACTACCATTGAAAACTAGTTAAATGCCAACACTGGCAAGCAGCTGCAACTATTGTGATTTTCTTAATCTCCCAACTTTATCAATAGGCTAACAGCTGTTGACTCGTCGTGTCACTCTTCAAGATGAAAAGATCATGACGAAGTATATCTTCCTCATTATGGAACTGTTTCACTAAAACATCTAAATCCAAAAAAATAATATAGTAATTGTTTTGCGAAGAAGGTCAAAAACAATCTGAAACTTGAGATAGCACCAAGAGTAGGGATAAAGAGGTCCAAGCTTTGACCTCAATTTTCCACAAAATCATCTTTTCTTTTAATCAGTAGTAATCCACAGAATCATCTAACAATCTCATGAACTAAACTTCAGCCTATTGATCATCGTCCATAAGGTTATTTCCAACAGTATTGTCAAAAGGCGTAAAGCATAAAAACAAAAGGAAAAAAAAGAGCCAAAGTCTACTAAGACTTTAGATGCAAAGCACAGTGGAAGCAGAAGATAATATTAATGCATATGTATACACACACACATGCATGCATGCATGCGTACATACATACATACATATATATATATATAGAGAGAGAGAGGTTATTCGGGATGTGCGGGCACACTAGAATGGATAAGATTAGGAATGAGGATATTCGGGAGAGGGTGGGCGTGGCTCCCGTGAATGACAAGATGAGGGAAGCGAGGCTTAGATAGTTCGGGCACGTGCGGAAGAGGAGCCTAGATGCTCCGGTTAGGAGGTGTAAGCAATTGGCTCTGGTAGGTACAAGAAGAGGTAGAGGGCGGCCTAAGAAGTATTGGGGCGAGGTGATCAGGCAGCACATGACGCGGCTTCAGATTTCCGAGGATATGGACCTTGATAGGAAGGTGTGGAGGTCGAGCATTAGGGTTGTAGGTTAGGGGGTAATCAAGCGTTTCTCCTCGTTGCGCTGGCTAGTCTGATAGTGTTTTGTCTAGTATTGCTAGCGGTTTTTATTGTGTTTCACATTTTTGCTGTCTTTCACATTTTGGCCTCTCCATTTATTTGCTGTATTTTACGATGTTGATACTATTTTTCTGGTTTCTGTTGTTGTTACGGATCTATTATCTCTGAGCCAAGGGTCTCCCGAAAATAGCCTCTCTATCCCTTCGGGGTAGGGGTAAGGTCTGCGTACACTCCACCCTCCCCAGACCCCACTAGTGAGATTCTACTGGGTGGTTGTTGTTGTTGTTGTTGTAGAGAGAGAGAGAGAGACAGACAAGACATAAATTTATGTAGACATTAGAATTGAAATACTACAATTAAGCGAAATACACAGAACAAAAATCATGTCACTCAAATTTAAAAGTGTGCTATTTTTTGCGTACAGATGCAGATGTACAGTTTTAACTTCCTATTCAAATTTACTGACTAGCTTTTCTCAGTCATTTCCATCCTTAGCAACCAATGATACCTCAAAGAGAAACAGATCAACACTAGAGCGCAAGAGTTCAAGTCTAACTCTTGGTACTTTCTTTTTCCTCTCTTAGCATAGGATAACTCAAACAGAAGGAGATCAGCACTAAAACCCAAGAGTTCAAATCTAACTCATCTGAGAGTTCTGAAAAGGAATTCAGTACACAAATTTGGTTCAAGATTTTGTAGCACAGCCACAAAGTGCAGTCAATGTAAAATGCTGGTAACTTATACTTGGAATCTGTTAACTTTAATATTTCAGCTAAAAAAAAAAGAAGAAGAGAAAATATAGTCATTTTCAAGCATATGAATTACTCCATAAGAACTCTATCTGCTGACACAAGTACATTTTGTCATAAGCAAATCTTAGCTCAATTATGTGTTGTTTAATAGCACTAATCGTAGATGTTTCGAAGATCATGTAAAAATCGTCATAAACAATTCTATAAATATGTGTTGTATAACAGCACTTAGCTTAGGAGCTACTTGCTTCATGCATTATCAGTCAGAGTAATACTCTTTGAAGTGTTGGAGATTGTAAGTAGAAATTTCTTATTTCAAGGAAATTTTATAGCTAGTTTGTGCATCTTGAGATGGTAGATATGACAATTTCCTGTATATAAGCTTCAGAGATCTAAGCTTTGTGTTCCAAACTCTTCTTGGAATAATAAATCGCAAGGCAATTTCACAGAGATTAGGGTTGTAGGTTAGGAGAAATGAGGATGTTGGAGGATAAGATTAGGAATAGAGTTATTCGGGAGAAGGTGGGTGTGGCTCCTATGGATGACAAGATGCGGGAAGCGAAGCTCAAATGGTTCGGGCATGTGCGGAGGAGGAGCCCAGATGCCCCGGTAAAGAGGTGTGAGCAGTTGGCTTTGGCGGGTACAAGACGAGGTAGAGGGGCACCTAAGAAATATTGGGGGAGAGGTGATGAGGCAGGATATGGTGAGGCTTCAAATTTCGAGGACATGGCCCTTGATAGGAAGGTGTAATGGTCGAGCATTAGGGTTGTAGGTTAGGAGGTAATTGATGAATTTTCTTCTTCGTACCGGTTGTGAAGCTAGCTTGATAGGGTTTCATCTTATATTGCTAGTGGTTAATGTTGTGTTCACACTATTCTTCAGTTTTATATAGCATCGAGCCTTATTTACTTGTTATTGTTATTGCTTTCCATCATTGTTCTGGTCCTTATGTCGCTGTTATTATTTCTATGGTTTCTATTGATGGTACTGATGTATTTGTCTCTTTTCGTCTTCTTGAGCCGAGGGTCTTTCGAAAACAACCTCTCTACTCCCTTGGGGTAAGGGTAAGGTCTGCATACTCACTACCCTCCCCAGACTCCATGTGGAATTCCACTGGGTTGTTGTTGTTGTTGTTGTTACAATTGCTTAGAGAAGGATTCAGTAGACATATGGAACTAGGCATGATCGCGCATATTGATGCATAGCAACTTTATTGCCCAAGAATTACAAGGGCTATGTGGATCGTTAGAAGTTGCCACTGCTAATCTGGGCAACAAAGGTAGCACGACTACTTCCATACCGCTTGGGAGCGTATATCATGTTTTAAGTGCACAGGATTTCAAACCATGAGCAATAGCAAAGTGTATCTCTTATTTGAACAATAATGGTATGTAACATTTAACAAAGGGGGGAAGCTTAGATAACTATCTAGACATGTCATAACAGAGTCAAGTGGGAAAATAAGCAATACCGAGAAGACAAAAGCCTCGCCCAGAAGGTCAACAGCAGCTTGAACAGCTTTCTCCTCATCCAAAGGCCGTATTTCTACATTGGTTGCATGACCATATATCCGCCTTTGCATTGTTGTTGTCACCCGGTGGTTTGCCTGTTTTGCGAATGTGTTAAAAAGGATGAAATTTGAAATGCTAACAGAATTAAAAAGATTAATAAATAATGAAGGATAAAGTTTCTGAAAGATGGGTATTTGCATCCAAACAAGACATAAATAGCTGAATGAATATACTGAAACATAATAAACAGAAATGCACAGAGGAATGCAAGAGCATTTCATGCGTTATTAAGGGATTAAAAGAAGTAGACAGTAAAAGAAGGGCATTGACTTATCAAAAGTAAAGACACGCAAGGAATGACCAGCTATTTAGTCCAATTGCACAAAAATTCCTCAACAGGAGCACAAGCCGCTATTAAAATGTATCAGAAGATGTATCCTTTAGATTCATCCAACCACTTTAAGAGATTCTTACTAGTCCCTCAATTCAGAAATTACAAGTGCTGAAGAACGAACCGGAACTCTCCAAAATGATAACCAATCTTCTCATGCCAAATATATCTGGAAGTTGTAGTTTGTCATATTCCCGTTTTTGACAATGGTTTCTTTGCATTTTGTTTCTGACTGTAAAATCCCATTAGATTACAGATCCACTTATAGCCAGTCAACAGGCTATGAGTTGCTAACCGAACTATGTGAATAGCGAACGATTATGCAATTACGTTATTTATGTTCTTTCAACAACTCACAACTAATTGATTGGATGGAAGAGTAAACTAACTAACCAGGAACAGTAAAATTGTAAAATCACAAGTTGTTCTACTGACATAGACTAATCAGGAACAGTAAAATTGTAAAATCACAAGTTGTTTTACTGACTTAAACTTATGCTCGTCAATTAAGGTCTTTACTGATGAAGTCTTAATTCAGCCACACAGCATTAGGCATGCAGCACACTCTTTTCCACTACCACATAACATTTCATAAGACACTATTAATACCTGGAGAATCAAACAATTTTTTCTTTTACTATGCAATACTGATGTGGGACTCAAGAGTCAAGCCTCATACCTTGCAATGGACCATAACGAACCATCACGCCCTGCATCCGTCGTCCTCGACGGCTGACCGTGCTAGACATTTCTAGCCTCGGGGAACATTGCAATACCAATGTCACCATCCATGGCACGGTGGGCATGGAGGGTGGTGGGTGGATCTGATAACATTGATACAACCCAGGAAGAACCACATCCTAAAAGCTAGCTATTGAGATAGGAGAGCCGAGGCGATATAAACCTAGATCAATACATAACAATTGATAGTTTATTTGCTCCTTAAATACTTTTAATTAAAAGAAATTGCTACTTTTAGTACTTATTCATCTGTACTACAAGTCTACAATTATTGCCCTATCAGTTCAAAAAGCCCCAATTGGATTCTCGGAATGTGATAAACCAGCAACAAGAACAACCTTTATGCTGAAATGGACTAACAGCTCCAATTAAAGAATTAGAATTAATGGCCTATGTGGTCACCACTTCAACACAAAATAACAAGTCGTCGTACACATAAACATTAGATACTACGCTACTCGTACTCCAAAGCCAATCATTTTTTTGGGGATGGAGGAAGTAAACGAAAGCACAATTTAAGCCCTTTCATTCTAATTAGCCATACCAAGAAGGAGATTGAGATCAAAACTAATCGAATTCATGTATGTAATCACAAATACAACCAAAGTAACAATTACCTGGGCGATGCTGACGATGAAATGACGGAACTTGGGGTGCAAGCCAGCTTGTTGCTTGAGCCTACTGGCAATGGGTTTGCTCAGTGTTTTCAATGCAAGTGTCCCTAGCTTCAATACTGGCAGTGCCATATATTAAAGATTTCTCGATCTGGGTATTCTAAATAAACCAATCAACGTCCAAGAGAATTTATATGTGCAAAGACATTTCTTTATATGCAAGCATTCAAGCTTGAACAGTTCAGATCAAGAGCTGAATTCTTGAGGAATAAGCTAAATGCGTGTGGGGTAAGGGCAAGGTTCTTTCATGGAAGTTGGGAAGTGGTCTTTTGATGATCCGTCCGTGAAATACAAATACCTATAACTGTGAAGATGTTTGACGGGAGATAAATGGATATTCTATTACTGTTACTATTACTATAGAAGGTGATTGATTGGTTGACTTCTCTCGGCTGGTGGACGGCTGAATAGTCAGAGATCTTGGGGAATTATGTATGAGTTGCCTATTTTAAGGGCATCTTTAGCTACCCTAATTCATGCATTCTGAATGTACATATTACATTTTAACTCGTATATACTACTATTAGATAGATTTTTGTATAAGTTATACACATTTTGTTTTTTTATAGGTCCATTAAAATTGTGTAGTTTAATATTATAAATCAAATGTTGTATTAGTTATGCATAATTATAGTATTAGTAATGAAAAGTAATATAACGAAAGTCAAAACAATTATAACGTAATACTACTAAATTCTTTATCAAGAATAAATATAGTTATTCCTCAAACCAAACGATCGTTATGTTGATTACTGGGATCACAAAATTGAATTGATCTAAGCTATTAGTGATTATTAGCAATACATATAATAATGCTGAAACTGAATAATGCAGATTTCATATTTATCTAAAAAAATTAAGTCATAAGTCATGATAGTAATGGCACGGGCTAGTCACTTTAAAAATAGCCCGTATTAGAATAAAAATTGATATAAGACAATCTTACAAAAATGTCCCAAATAAATTTTAACTTACTAACCTTTAGCCATTAGCCATAGACTTACCAAAACTAGTCAAGCACATATAAATGTTAAAAATCAAATAAATAAGGTTATTTCTTTCAAAAAATCACACGTAAAAATCTGCTTTCATATTTTTAAGCGCGATTAGCAATATTAGATGCAAGACAGAAAGAAAATTTCATGAATAAGGTAGCAAACAAAGTGATGAAATATAAATATATATGTGTATACACACACACACACACACACACACACGAGATTCCAAAAGCTAAGCAAAAAATGACATTTTTCAATGGGTATGGTTGAAATTCATTAAAAACATATAGATTAGTCAATACACAAAATTTGAGAAAGATTTGAGGTGATTTGGATTGATTTGATATCAAAATTTGTAGATAAAATCGAGTTTAAAAAATTCTTCAGCAACACATGTATCAAACGTGCATCACGCATATATCAAACACACATGTATACATGGATATACATGTGATACAAATTTGATACAATACATTTGTGATACACATATAATTGTTTTCATGTTTCATCTTCTGCTTCGAATTTTCAATTTAAATCACCTCAAAACTTCGCCAAAACATTCCAAAGCTGAGAGTCAAACTTCTTAAGATACATCCAATCTATTATAATAACACTTACTCAAAAGAAAGTAAAAATTTAACTCTTTTTTTGCTATAAATAGTGATTGATTAATATTAATAATATTTTATGAATTGCCCAATTTTTATAATACACTATCTATAAATGACATGATTGTTAATTTTCCTTGATATAAAACACTGAGTCAAGCGAAGTAATCGGCTTTGTCACAATTTCGAGTTAGACCAAGTACAATTGAGTTTTTTCGTGAAAAAGAAATAAAAAAAATTTATTCGGCCCATAAAATATAAAAAATACAACGCACAGACACTTTAGAGCACGTAAAAAAAAATTTTTTTTTAGTCGTTCGAAAATAATACTCTTAGTTGACAAAACGTATATTTTTTGTATAAATATATATTATATGAATATAATTTACATTTTTTATATATAATTTTGAGTTAACAAATGCAATTAATTTTAACTGACGAATCACTTTTGTATTTTGCCAAAAAAATTTTCAGTAATTGGCGGTGATGTTCCTTTCAAAAACTCTAGTTAATATTAGTGGGTGTTAGCTAACAAAAGCAGATAAGGAGTAACATAGAGAAGAGAGTCAGGTATCAGAATGATCTTCCACGTCATCGATTCCGAAACCCCCCGCAATGCAATCTGAGCCGTAGAGATTACAGAATTGACGTGCCTGATTATCACATCAATCCCCAAAAACCAAACACTCCACGTCATCGATCCGCAACTTAAAGCATATCTAAACCAATCAGAACCGTCGATTATACAGCCGTCCAATTATCAACCAACGCAAACGATCACCTTTTTAATCCTCCACGTGATCGATCCACTACACCAACACTCTCTAAATCTCGTCCGTCCAATTAAATTTTGATCTATCAACGGCCAATATCAAATCTCCTTCTCCCCTCAAATTTCTTTAAATTCCCCCTCCTCTCCCTCCATTTCCATCACATTCCAAACTCAAAATCCTTCAAAAACCCAATTACCCTTTCATCCAAATCCTTTCAGCCCTAATTTTTCCAAATGGCTCGTACAAAGCAAACCGCCCGAAAATCCACCGGAGGGAAAGCTCCGAGAAAGCAATTAGCCACAAAAGCTGCCAGAAAGTCAGCTCCAGCGACTGGAGGAGTGAAGAAGCCTCACAGATTCAGGCCAGGGACTGTGGCGCTTCGTGAGATCCGCAAGTACCAGAAATCAACTGAGCTTTTGATCCGTAAGCTCCCGTTCCAGCGTTTGGTTCGTGAGATAGCTCAGGACTTCAAGACCGATCTCCGTTTCCAGAGTTCGGCTGTGGCTGCGCTTCAGGAAGCTGCTGAGGCTTATCTCGTTGGTTTGTTTGAGGACACAAACTTGTGTGCTATTCATGCTAAGAGGGTTACTATTATGCCTAAGGATATTCAGCTTGCTAGGAGAATTAGGGGTGAGAGGGCATAAAGTGTGAATCTACGTTAGCTATGGGAACTTGTAATGGAGTATATGGTAGATGGGTTTCTAGGTTTTGCAGTGTATTTTGGTCCAGAATTTTCTCAATTCTGGATATGTAGTCGAATTAAAAGTATTTTAATGAAAATATCAGTGTTTCTTTGCCAAATTGATGTCTTAATTTTTTTTATCAGTGCTTCTTTGCCAAATTGATGTCTTAATTTTTTTGGTGTACTGTTTATGAACATGTGTTTATGTGTGTGTAGTTATGAGAGGTTAGATAATACTCAGGCTGTCAGGTAGATTTATTTTATTGGTGGTGACATATGTGGAGATGTTCATTATTGAAGCTGCTGATCTATACTGAACTTCCTTCGTATTGCTTTTTTTCTTTCCCTATCAAATTATATTGGGTTACTTCATATACTCACATTTCCGTGAAAAAGCAAGGACACTTTTGGTTCAGTTAAAGGAATTGGAGAATATGATGGATACTTATGACATGAGTGTAGAATCCATTGGGTATTTTATTTTGATGATTACATTCATAGTATTTGTGTGTGATTAACTTATATCTTTGACTTTTGAATCCATCTTGTAAACAAGCTTTTTGCCCCCTTTGTTTTGCGGGTAAATAATCATATGAATGGATTAGTCACGGGTAGCTTGTGCATATTTACCATATGGATTAGTCACACTATATTTATGTCCTTGTGCTTTTAATTGTATAGAAGTGTTTAGTGAGTTTTACAATGTACCAATTAATATGTAGAAAATACAATAATGGTAAATCTGCATTTTTCACACTAATGTGAATCATTTAAGGTTCTCCTTAAAGTCAGGACTGGTATTCTCTTGTTTTTAGTGGCACAGATATTATCCCAATTAGTTAAACTCTATCTCAAATTGCTCAAGTTGTGGATAGCTGCAAAATGCTTGAAACTGTTGATCAATATCTGCTATGGTTAGTCTAAGGATTTGGTGGATGTAAAGTACTCATAACTAACAAACACAAGGCTTGCCCTCCAAGTGTCATATATTTTTTCAGAACCATCCAATTTTACTGTTAATCCACTAATCTTCCTTCCTTTTATCCCTCTTATTCTCTTGTAGTTTTGAATATCATTTTGATGACATTTTCAAGTACCTCTTGCCAGTCTTTTGTCTCAGTTGCCCTGCAATATTGGGTCAAATCCCATTTTCATTGGGGAGTTGTTCCTTTCTCTAGCATCTGTTATGGGGTACTCATCCTTTTGCTAACCTTTTCTCCATCTATTCATGCCAATCCAACAATACTAGGATCATCTCATTCTTCAAACAAATCTATGGCTGGTACTGTATATTTGAGAACTAATAGATTTGAGGTTAAACTAGAAGGCATTACCTTTAAGGCCAAAGAGTTTGAATCTTTATGCACAGTTGATTTTCTTTTCCCAGAAGGTAAGGTTTGGGTTCGGCCGCCTGTTGTTGGCTTTGATGTCATGCGGCACCCTCGCGATCCCTCCATAATTTTGTTTCTCTTTTGTTTCGGAGTAGGTTGTCTGATCCTCAGGTTCCATTCTGGAGAACAACTACCTGATCCTGTCCTAAAATTCCTTACGGATGAGAGGATCCGTTTTGTTGGTTTTGGAATTCCAGAAAAGAAAGATTTGTTCCCATTTGAAGAATTAGGCTTGACTAAAGATAAAGTAGACATTGGCTACCTGGCCACCAAGTATTTCAACAATCCCAAATATAAGCGGTGTGAATTAGGAGAATTGGCGCGCAAAGTTCTTGGGATCAAGAGAATGATAGGTCTTACAGAGGCTTCATCCTTTGAGAGACACGAGCAAATTAAATGCGCTATCTGTCAACTTTTCATATCTACTGTGATTGCCATGTCCTTATTCACTACAAAAGATAAGAAAAAATTGGCAGATGCTCCAAAGAAGACCTCATTCCTTAAGAATCTGTCTTCTCTGCCTTTGTTGAGTGAAGGTTGGTTCAAATTGCCTAAAGGGAAAAAGGGAGACGAGAATCTCTCATTGCAAAGAGGTACAGAAGTTCTTGTTCGGACATCATCAGAGGAAGAAGATTATCTTGTTGACGCTGTAAACAAACATAAGGAAGGTGCCAATGGTAATGACTTAATACAAGCTAAAATTGCAGAGTTTACCTTCTGTGACGATTCTGCTGATTTCTGGGATGATAAAGAAGACGCCATGGTTGATGATCGTGTCCAAGGCAAAGGTAGCGAGTATAAATTAGATGGCGTCTCTCCTCCTGTAAGTGGAGGTGAATTCGGTTCTGGTGAGGATCTTGTCCTAGTCAAAGTTAGTGACGATAAGTCAGGTGATGATTCTGCTTATGCCAAGGCCAAAGAGATTAGTGCAAATGATGATCCCAAAGAGGAAGCTTTAGTCTGCTTGGAAAATGATGATTCAGCAGTCCATTTGGCAAATGGTGATTCCAAGAAGGAGGCAGCCTATTTAACAAAAAAGCCTATAAAAGGGATCCTGAAATGTCCATCTGCAGGTCTGGAAGCTTGGAATTCACTTTCTCCAAAACCTGATTCCCCTCTATCAGTGGACAATGCAAAAATTTCATTGAGAAGAGCCAATTCCAAGGGGTATAATGTTTGCTTTAAAGAACAGTGGCTGTGAACTGCTGGTGTATATATATTCCATGTCCCGCTACGTGTCCATGTCGTTTTTTTGTTTTGTTTGTGCTCTATGTTTTATTCTAGCGCCATCACACTTTGTACATTTCCATTAGACTGGCTGTTGTAATGTTTGGTATATTATCAGACTTGTATGTTCCACCTCATCTCCTCGTGCTTCCACAATCTCCCCGTGTTTCCCTTCTCCTATAGTCTCTGAGGCTGTGTGACTGGAAGCACTGACCGAGGTTGGAATTCATTACATTGTTTCTGTTGAATATCGTGTGAAATCTTAAGCTGTTAGGATACTTTTATCTATTCCTTTACGTGTTTAACTTGTCCCTTCATGTGCGAGATCACATAATTTTTTTCCCTGCAAAGCTAGTGAGAATTCTTTGATCATGATGTGGTTGTGAGACTTGAATCCAGAACCACAACTTGTACATTCACAAACTTCGAGTTAGCTTTCCTGGAGGTGAACAAGTTTCAGGAGAGCTAATGTTGCTGTACCTTTTATAGCAGTTTATCAAAATTTGAGGGGTTATTTCAAGCCGAAGCTTAACATATGGAGTAATAACAAATTTGTATTTTACTCTCTTGTTAATCAGTCTGTCTGTTTCTTCAGCAAACAAGATTAGATAAAATGGCAAACGAATATGATCAAACTTTCAAAACCAAAATTGGTTGTAACATGATGTGTTTCTCTTGCCTTCTTTGTTTCTGCCTTTGTTTTTGCCCTCTCAAGGATACAATGCACTTCTAGTTAACCGAAGGCCTCTAATTAACACTACAACAAGAAGTATGACGCAGCAGCATCTTAAAACAACAATTTTTTATGTTTAGCTTCTTAGTTTCTCTTGAAAGTGACACTGGAAAATGTCAACATAGTACATCCAGTTTTAGTTTTTAAAACTGAAAAAATAATCTACAAAATTGAGTTATAAAGTAGTTTAAAATTTATTGCCACTATTCCTAGCGGACAAATCGAGTCACGAATGTTCCTGATTCATCTCGTCCACACCACGCACCAACAGAATCAAAGAGCTTGTTGTTACTAAATAAGGATACAGGGTCTGATCGGCATTACCTATTGGAGATGAAGACTTTAAAAGGCAAAATGACCCCATAAGTTTCGAGACACTATAGAACTCTGTTAAAATAGAAAAATTAAAATAGCCAAATTCTTGGGTCCCAAAAAAAAAAGGTATTCCACTATAGTAACTGTTGTAAGGAAACAAAAAAGAAAAGGTCTATTCTACTTTTTCCAAGAAACCAAGAAATAACTCTTTCATTTAGGTATGAAAATCAGCATAAAACGAGATTAAGCACTATGTTTTACTTCATCCAAGATAACCAGTAAGCATCTCGTATAACAATTTTCCTTTTCTGAAAAATTTCCCTTTTACTTCAATTATCTCCAAGTGCAATAACATCTTGCAAAATTTGAGTGGCCACTTTGATTTTATCTATCCTCAGTTTGCTTGCAAGTATCTGAAATGAGAACTACATTAACGGTAAGAACATTCATTTCATCATTTGTAATTCAAGTTACCCACTTTTGGTGAAGAGTTTTTCTTTTTATCTATCTTCTGTTTGCTCCTTTGATGACAATTCTTCGGGCTGCATATTATTTGACCAAAAAAATAACTTTCGATTAAAATTATTATATTTATGTAATAATGGGTTAAACCTAGTTAATGATAATATTTCTAGATGGGAATCTCGAAAGCGTGTGTGAGGTGGTACAGATCCAGCAAGGGTTTGACAATAACAAGCATTAAATAGTCATAAAATATAAGCAATAATGGAAGAAGGGCTAATAATAAATAGCAATAAACGACATTTGAGTAAATAGGAGTGACTCACCCAATAAATAATGAGTTAGGTGATTATTCTCCCAAATCTTAGAACATTCGAAATCTTCTCGAATTTGATGGAAAAGTGCTGAATAATATTAATCAGAATCTTGATAAAAAGGTGTTCTTTGTATCATTTCAAGAGAGAGAATCTTTAGTAAGGTCTGCTCTTATCACAATGAATATCACATGCCTCTATTCATTATCCTTTTTCCTATTTATATGGGACATATCCCCAGTGAACCCTAATAGTACAAGTACCAAGAATATCCAATGGAATATTCTCTTTAATATCCTGCCCTAATAAACTAACCGTTACATCTCTGTTTAAGGCACTTGACACTGACCATCTTCTGCATCCTGCCCACGGGCTTTACTATCTCCTGGTCGACCTCCGCTTATTAAGGCCGGCCTCAGGTGACCTTAATAAGCGGATTCTGTTTACTGCGGTTGGCAAAATTTGCGCGAGCGAGTCAGGAAGTGACATTTCGGACGGGCATCGTGACCTTTCGTGAACTATAGCTTTTGGGATTGTGTCGCTTCTGCACCAAAATAACGTCACGACGTCATGCATCATTATGATGCATTTTCCCGATGCTCTGCGTCGTTTCCCATGCGATTGTCAGTTGGGGGCTACCTTTTTGACTCAAGTGCAGGTAATGATGGCATAGTCTCTTGGTTTTGGTGCCTGAATCCTTATAAAGTGAGGTGCAACGACCTTCATTTGCTCCTTACGCATTTTTCTCATAAAGAACCTTGTGCCTTCTTCTTCTTTTTCCCCTGCCGCATATCTTCTCTACTGGTCTTGGCGATTCTCATTGCCTCTCATATATCCCTACCAGAATATCCTCTTTAAAAAATTGAAATATGGCTAATATATCCTCTGGCTCTGGTGCGAGAACTGACCTTATCCCCTTGGCGGTGCTTATGCCCCCTCGCGCTGATGGTGTCTCTGCCGCTGTTGAAGATGATAATTTTCCCACGGTGGAAGAAATAATTCCCTGTAGTGAGAAAGTAAGGTCCGACTTTTCGAAGGTGCCTGAAGGCGAGCCTGAGGTCTTGGAATCAGCAAAGAAAGAGGTCGATCTGACTGAGCTTAGGGCAGAATTCAATATTCCTGCCTACATCGATCTGGTCCCAGCAGCGCGATATGATACAAATTCACTGCCCTGGGTATTGCGCATTCTATGCATACCCTTTCCATGTCGGCTATACTCTTCCCCTTATCCCGTTGGTGGAGGAATTTTGCCGCTATTATGGCGTTTGCCCGGCCCAACTCTCCACATACATCTACAAGCTTATTAGGATGCTCCCAAAGTTTACGGAATTGGCTGGGGTCGAGGTTTTGCTCTGCCATCTGATGCATCTCTTCGCCCTTAGCTTCTACATGGGGGCGATGTTGCACCTTCGCCACCGAGGAAGTAAATTCATGGTGGTGAAGATGGACGACAAGGCAAATCATCAGTTCTAGTTCAACTACTTTTTTGTCAGAACCAAAGATGTGGTGACCAACGCGAACGGATTCCTTGAGGCTTGGAATTACACTCATAAGTATCTATTCTTTTTTTTTCTTCTAAAGCACTTGATTTGTTTTGGTTGCCGGTTCTGACATTTTGCCCCTTCTTCGTACAGCCAAGACTACGCCCCCTCCTTTGGTTGGGGACATTTCGAATTGGGTTAGCTAGGTTTTGCCTCACATTGTGGGAATTCGTGAATGGCCAGGCTTTCTCAAGAAGTTCGGACCTGCTTCTTCCTTGGACGGT
Organism: Nicotiana obtusifolia; assembly: GCA_002018475.1. NCBI lineage: Eukaryota > Viridiplantae > Streptophyta > Magnoliopsida > Solanales > Solanaceae > Nicotiana > Nicotiana obtusifolia. The sequence goes on along the minus strand of MCJB01051129.1, from coordinate 11,759 downwards.
GAGTTCTTTCGTATAAACTTTTGCTATCTTGGCCTTAAGGTCGCTTACTCGTTGCAGTTTTATTCTTGGTGGTGATAACCTTCATTCTTTCTTTTTCAGTCCGAGGTTCTTCGAGGAGGCCGAAGGCTCCTCCTCCTGCGTTTCGTAAGAGGAAAGCTTCTTCTTCTTTGGAGTCTATTCCCATCGTGACCGCGGCTAGGCCTGCCCGGTCGTCGGTCCCACCTGCTACTGCCTCAACATCAGTTTCTTCTCCGCCTGCGGACATATCGGCAGCAGAGCTTCCGGCTTCCCTTTTGTATCGTCTAGCGGATGAGGAGGAAGACTCGTTGCCTGGGAATTTAGTTCCCCATAAGAGAAGGTCCGTTGACGTCGGAGACGGGATTTCTAGGGCTGTGGATTCAGCAAGGGGCGATTTTGTCATCTGTGAGACGGCGACAATAGTGCTTGGAGATGACATCGAGTTGTTGTCTGAGATTCCGCTATTGGCTGAGGCTGCAGAGGGCATGTCCCTTCCCGAAGCCACGATGGAAACTGAAGGGCCGTTGGTGAGAGTCTTTGATATTTTGCGACAAGATGAGCCATCAGCCTCGCGACCGGCTGGGGGTCCTTCTTCGCTGTCCGATAGGAAAGGAAAGAGCGTTGCCGAGGACAGCTATGAGACGGGCTCTGATGTTGACGCCGATAAGGTGAGGATGATGGGGGATGGATTTACCCAACTCGAAGTAAGACTGGAGGGGTCTACGCGGACCATTGCAATCCCCATGGATCAAGATTTGTTGGTTAATACGGAGAACGTGGTTCCTTCCCTTGGTCCCCTCTATTCCGACGTGGAGGGTAAAACCCTTGAAAAGCTGGATGATGCTACCTTATCTAGGAGCATAGCCGGCCTCTCTCTAAGCTTTTCGACTTCTTTCATTTTTGTTTCTCAAGTTCAACGTTTATGCTTTGTTATTACTCTCCGTTTTCTTTTTGTTTCTCTTTCAGACTGTGATTTTGGAAATTGAAAGTGCTCGAAGAGAGGAGAGGCTTAAGGCTATTTTTCTGAAGATGGAACGAAAATACTCGAGTACTGTGGCAAGTACCGCGAGATTTGTAGGCGGTTTGGTGAGGGCGGCAATTTCTAGGCTCTCCGAGACGAACTAAACGAAAAGGATGACGAACTGGTGAGGGTCATAAAAAATGCAGCATTTTTGAGGGGCGCTAAGGGATAAAGAAGAGGAGTTGGAGGTTAGTAGGGGGGTCGAATCCCAATGTGGCAATCTCCAAGCCTAGATGGTCTCGCTGTGCACCGAGCTCGAGGAGTGTGAATTCAAAGTGGATGCTTTAAGTGGCGAGGTTGCCGAGAAGGCATGGATCTCGAGAAGGCGGAGTTAGCTCGGTCGGGGGCTATAAGAAAGACAGAAGCTTTGGAGATCGCAATCCGTGTTCTTCGTTCCGAGCGAGAGAGTGCTTTGGAGATGGCCAGACTCAAAGAAGAGCGACTTGATGAACGGATTGGAGAATTAGAGAAAGAGGCTTCTGGCCTTTGTGATCGAGTCGCCGCTCTTGAGGCAGAGAAGGCACAATTACTAGATCGACCATCCTCTTCCTGCACTTATAATTTCCCTGATGTTCCTCAGGATTTGTACGAGGAGTTGATTCACGCGGAGGCCCAGCTGGATATATTTAGAGATCTGATGACGGCGGGAACCATTTTAGAAGCCATCTTCGAGGATGCTCGTGTTAAGGCATGTGGAGCTCCGATCGTGCTACACTGGAGGCCGGTGATGATAAGGGGTATGCAGGCGTGGATCAGATTGAAGAGGACGCCTGGTATGAGGACGAGTATCCTGAGGGCGATGGTGATGGTGAATGGGCAGATGGGGATAGCCTAGGCGATCAGGCCGATGGCGTTGCTGGGCCTAGTGGCGATTAGAAGATTTTTCATTTTCTTCTTTTTGTTTTGCCGCAGACTCGTGCATTTTTTGTGGGCGTCTTTTTGAGCCTTTGTAAAAAATATTCTGAGTATGAAATACAGTGTTATTATTTGTACCTGATTCTTTTTCTTCGCTTCAAACTTGTATGCTTTTGATCTCGTTGCTTGGTTGCCTTGGTTTTCTTATTCGTGATCATTTAGCTCGAGAATGGTTGGAACATATTCTTAGTTTAGTTGTGGCCGGTGGTCAACAGGTGTTAGTTGGATCGAGGTCGAAACAAACCTAAGTTCGATCATGGCCGAGGGCCGGTAGATGTTAGTTCAAACGAGGTCGAACATATCATATGTTTATTTATGACCGAAGTCCAGTCAGGTGTTAATTCGAACGAGGTCGAATATAACATATACTTAGTAATAGCCAAGGGCCGGTTAGGTGTCGATTCGAACGAGGCCAAACATAACCTATACTTAGTTATGGGCGAGGGCTAATTAGGTGTTGGTTCAAATGAGGTTGAATATACCTATACTTAGTTATGGTCGAGGGCTGGTTAAGTGTCGATTCGAACGAGGCCGAATACAACCTATACTTAGTTGTGGCCGAGGGCCGATTAGGTGTGTCTCTAGGTGCGATATTTGCCGACATTGTAATCTTTAAAGCGACAATGCCTTGGTTGTACATTTGGAGAAATATAAATAAACTTCGTGCATTTGTTCTTTGTTCATACACTTGGAGAAATTTACATATTTTTTCGGACATTGGCTGGCATTTCAAGACCAGTCCCAGTCCTAGCCTATCCAGTCCCTTCATTGTTCGACTTGGAGAAGTCTCGAGAGGTCAAGCAATGAATTAGCCGTCCTGTGCCTTCGTCTGCGCACTTCAACTTGAAGCGTCTCCTCCGTCGCCTCAATAAAAAGCTCCTCGAGAAAACCCAACTGGGACAAAACTCAAGTGAGGGAAAAAGAGTACTTTGGGGACGTTTCATGTCTTAATAGTTGAAGTACTTGAGGTGTGCGATGTTCCAGTTGTTTGGTAGTAGCTTTCCTTCCATTGTTTTCAGTTGGATGACCCCTTGCTCGATGTCGCTGTGATTTTGTACGGGCCATTCCAATTTGTTCCTAGTTTACCTTCTCCTAGGTCTTTGCTCGCTTGTGTTTTAGCTTTAAGCACGTAGTCCTCGACTTTGAGTGTCCTGATCTTTACCTTTTTGTTATAATAGCATTCTGCTTGTTGCTTTTGGGCGATCATCCTTATGTAGGCCATATCTCTTCGTTCATTGACTTCGTCGAGCTCCTATTTTCTGCTTTCATCGTTGCTGGGTCCGTTTTCGTGGGAGTATCTTAGGCTGGGCTCCCCGACTTCGACCGGTATTACCGCATCAGTCCCATAGACCAATGAGTAAGCCGTCTCTTCTGTGCTCGTCTTCGGCGTTGTTCAGTAGGCCCAGAGTACTTCTGGTAATATTACCGGCCACAACCCTTTGGCGTCTTCGAGTTTCTTATTTATGATGTTCAGTATCGATTTGTTGGAGGATTCCGCTTGTCCGTTGCCAGCGGGGTGGTATGGCGTTGAGAGTATTCTTTTGATATACCATTTTTCAAAAAACTCAGTGACTTTCTTTCCTATAAATTGGGGTCCGTTGTCGCGGCTGATCTCCTTGGGGAGGCCAAATCAACATATGATGTTTTTCCATATAAAGGCGATCACTTCTTGTTCACGTATTTGGGTGAATGCTTCTACTTCTACCCATTTGGAGAAATAGTCTGTTAAAACCAAAAAAAATCGTACGTTACCCCGTCCTGCCGGGCAGGGGCCTATGATGTCCATTCCCTATTTGATGAACGACCAAGGGGAAGTCACTGAGTGTAGGTGTTCGCCTGCTTGGTGAATCATTGGGGCATACTTCTGACATCCTCCTTTTTCATGGTGGGCCAGTAATATCCTGCCCGTTTGAGGCATCTAACCAAAGCTCGATTGTCGAAATGAGCTCCACAATGACCTTTGTGTACTTCCTCAAGGATGCACCGCATCTGATTTGGGCCTAGGCAATTCACCAGAGGGCCGCCGTACGTCCTCTTGTACAGGTCGTTGTGAATGATGCTGTACCTTGCTACTTGCATCTATAATTTTTTGGCTTCTTTTTTATCAACTGAGAGTATCCTGTCTTGCAAGTATGTAATAATACAGTTGCGCCAGTCCCAAGTCAGGTTTATGGTTCTTACGTCGATTAGGTCTATTTAGTTAAAAAGATGGACTATGCTTCTGTCTCCATTTGTAATGTTTTTGGTGGCTGCGGCTAATTTGGCGAGGCTGCCCGCCTTGGTATTCTGTGCTCGGGGAATCTGGTCGAGTTGACACTCGTCGAACTCGGGTAGCAGCTTGCAGATTTCCGTCTGGTACTTTTTTAACCTTTGTTCCTTGATTTGGAAAGCCCCTATGACTTGGTTGACCACGAGTTAGGAATCGCAGCGCAGTCTTAGCCGCTTCGCGCTGTATATGAGTGCTAGTCTTAATCCTGTAATTACAGCTTCATACTCGGCCTCGTTATTAGTCATGTTCGGACATCTTATGGACTGGCGAATCACTTCACCTGTTGGGACTTCGAGTATGAGTCCCAGCCCGTACCCTGACGCGTTAGACGCGCCGTCAGTATACAGGACCTAGAGCTCTTGCATTTGGGGAGAAGCGTGGATGGCTTCTTTTTCGACTTAGGGCATTATTTTTGCGCTTAAGTCGACGACGAAGTCTGCAAGGACTTGTGACTTTATTGCTGTTCGCGACCGATATGTGATATCGTGCTCGCTCAATTTGATGGCCCATTTGGCCAACCTGCCTGATAGCTCGGGTTTATGCAAAATGCTTCTTAGGGGAAAGTTGTGATGACCGGGATGGGGTAGCATTGGAAATATGGTTTGAGCTTTCGTGAAGCTATGACTAAGGCCAGAGCCAGTTTTTCGATGTGGGGGTACCTTGTCTCGGCGTCGACTAGTGTTTTTCTAATGTAATATATGGGAGACTACGTACGTTTATTTTCTTGGACCAGGACTGCGCTCCCAGCTACTTCGGACACGTCGAGATAGACAAGGAGGTATTGCCCCGGTTCTGGTTTTGAAAGCAGTGGTGGCGATGACAAGTACGTCTTTAATCCTACAGGGCTTGTGCGCACTCAGGGATCCATTGGAGGCCGTTATCCTTTTTTAGTACGCCGAAGAATTTATGGCACCTATCAGATGATCCTGAAATGAATCTTGAAAGGGCCGCGATACGGCCAGTCAATCTCTGAACCTATTTTTTGGTGGTTAGGTGCTCTGTTATCCCTTAGATGGCCTTTATTTGGTTGGGATTAACCTCGATACCTCGCTGTGACACTAGGAAACTTAAGAATTTTCCTGAGGTCACGCCGAATGCACATTTTTCGGGGTTCAGTTTCATTCCGTAGTGCCTGAGTATGCCGAAGGCTTCTCTCAAGTGGGCGATGTGATCATCTTTCCTTTTGGATTTGACTAGGATGTCATCTATATAGACTTCCATCATTTTTTCAAGTTGGTCTTTGAAAATCCTCGTCACCAACCTTTGATAAGTTGCCCCCGGATTTTTCAGCCCGAATGGCATGACCCTTGAGCAGTACGTCCCCTGATGAGTGATGAAGGTGGTTTTTTCCTGATCGTCTTCCTCCATGAGGATCTGATTATAGCCCGAGTAGGCGTCCAAGAAGCTTAGCAGTTCATGGCCAGCCGTTGCGTCGATGAGTTGGTCGATATGGGGTAGTGGAAATGAATCCTTGAGGCATGCTTTGTTCAGGTCAATGAAATCTACGCACATCCGCCATTTTCCATTCTTATTTTTCACTATGACCACGTTGGTGACCCATTGGGGGTATTTCGACTCCCGGACGGAGTCATTTTATGATAATTTTTTCACCTCTTCACACACTGCATCATTAATTACGGAGTTGAACTTATGCCTAACCTGCCTCACTGGGGGTGGAATGGTTCGACTTTCAATTTGTGTGTGGCGATCTCCTTCGGGATACCTGGCATATCTGCATGGCTGAAAGCAAACAAGTCTGCGTTAGCAGTTAAGAATTGACGAAACGTACCCGGTTCCTGAAGTTTGCAGCCGATGTAAGCTTTCTTGTTATGGTTGTTGCTGACTAACTGAATGGGGTCGAGGTCCTCTACGGTCGATCCTGCAGCTTCGACCGTATCGGGGTCTCTGATGACGTCCTCGTTGTCATCACATATCGACCTCGACCCTGTTGATTGCTATGCCTTTTTTTCTTTGTCCTTTGTTTGTTGGGTGGTTGTACAGTCAAAGGCGATGCAGTAGTATTCTTGGGATATGCGTTGTTCCCCTCGTATACTGAATATCCCCCATGGAGTTGGGAATTTGACGACTTAGTACAAGCTGGAGGGGATGGCTCTCATGGTGTGTATCCATGGTCGCCCTATTATGTCGTTGTACACTGTGTTTTGGTCCATGATATGGAACGTGGTTTCCGGAGTGACGCCACCTGCTAGGATGGGGAGTGTGATCTCGCCTTATGTTCGCTGCATTGTTAAAACCCGTTAGTGTGATGCAGCCCGACACTATCTTATCCTCGAGTTTCATTTGTGCAAGTACTCGACGGTGGATAATGCATGCGCCGCTCCCGTCGTCTACCATAATGCGCCTCATGTCGGTATCTAAAATTCGTAAAGTGATAACAAAAGCATCATAGTGAGGGAGAACCAAACTATTGGTATCTGACTTATCGAAGATGATACTTTCTTCGAGTTCATCATACCATTCATGGGTGATCGACCGTTTGAGCTTGTGTGTTGTGGTGAACTTCACACTGTTGATGGAAGCATCGTCGCCTCCACCAATGATCATGTGGATGGTACGGGTCGGCGAGGGTGGTTTCGGCGGTTCTTGATGTTGTTCACGTCCTCTGGAAAAGTTGGTCCTTCTTCGGTCGCTCAATAACTCTTTGAGGTGTCTCTGTCGTAGAATGTTACGACCTCTTGTCTTAGGGCGATGCAATCTTTGGTTTTATGTCCTTGCTCTTGATGGAACTCGTAGAGGGCATATGATTTTCTGGTATTCGGATCTGACCTCATCTTTTGTGGCTATTTCACCTTCGGTCCGAGCTTCTCCAAGGCGTAGACTATTTCTGTAAGCGACAAAAAAAAATTGTGAGCGGATAATAAAGGGGTAATACTTCTCTCATTCCGACGAGTCCCTATTTTTGATTGGGGTGGGCCTTCTTTGTGGCGGGATGAGGACACGGCGGTGGTTCTAACATATGGTAGATGCCGTTGCCGGTTGGGTCACGAGGCTGCGAGGTCTCTTCTGATATCATTTCTTCTATCTTTCCTGGATTCTGCTTGCACTGAGGTCAATCGATGGGTTGGCCCATTGAGGTCATCCTCGTCTGCTCGGACTTCGGCGCAATATGCGTTGTATATCTCATCCCAAGTAGTTGGGGGATTGGGGGGGGG